>ML664199.1:10006750-10281676 GCA_007570785.1 Antilocapra americana
TGGGTTGGCAGGAGAGGAGCAAACTGGGTTGGCAGGAGAGGAGCAAACTGGGTTGGCAGGAGAGGAGCAAACTGGGTTTGCCCTTCCCCTCCCCTCTTACCACCCCTTTTGAGAGTTTCTGCCCAGCCCAGGTCCTGCGGGCCTTGGGAGGTCCTGGGGGAAGGGTTGTCTGGAGCCCTAGGGAGCTTTCCCCAGAGCAGGAGCTATATGGCTCTCTCAACAAGCCAGAGCTCAGCTTGCCACTTGTAAACAAATGGAACCAGTCACAGCATCTCCCCCAGGAAACCTGGGCTGTTTTGGAAAATGTTTGAGCTGATAGCTAGGCGTTAGCTGGGGCCAGACCGTGACTGAATCCCGTTAAGGCCAACGTAGGCCTCAAGGGCGCCCTTCTGATCTCTCCCTGGCCCTCCTCACCTTTGTTACAGGTTGCATGTGATAAACTTAGAGTTGTGTTTTCCACCAAGGGGCAGGGATCAGCGTCCTTGGGCTTCCGTTAATATCTTTGACTTAAACCCATTGTGTTTATTGGGTGGTTCTTATTAGGGACTTGGAGTGGATCAAAAGGATGCCTAAAATACCAGCACCCCAGTGAGGGGCTGGAATCAAAGGTATGAGCACAAGCATAGTTTATCACTTCACCAGGTTCATTAAACATTCTTGGCTGCCTCAGGCCCCAGATGAGGATAGCAGCCTTGGGGTGAACTTGCAAGGCCACGTGGTGGAGGGAAGTGTTAAGCCAGGCGTAATCGCTGGCACCGGCTCGCTCTTCCCCAAAGGTCAGTTCCTCTTCGGCTCAGCCAGTCTGACATTCAGCATTCCCCTGCACTGGTGGCTCTGGGGAGCCTCCTAGGGCCTCACTGCATGTGACACACACTGCAGCCTCCGAGTCTTCCATCTCCCTGCAGCCGTCTGCTCACACTCCGACTAGAATGGCCTCAGTTACTTTGTTTAGAGAAGAAAGAAAGCAAGGAAGGAAAACAGATTTTTCCAGAAGGAATTCTTTTTTTTAAATTGGTTTCCTCTTTGCCTCCTGAGTCTCACCGCTGTCAACATTTGCTTGAGGCAGGTGCTATGGCTGGGCCCTTGGTGTTCGAGTGGGAGTGGCCCGGCCTCTGTAGGTGGGAGAGGACCCAGGAGGCACATCGATTCCCATGAGGTAGGGCTGCCCTCTGCAATGGGTGGTCTTCAGGTCCCCAGATCATCTCACTGGGCAGCAATTATAGACCCAGGTGTTTGCTTCTTGGTTTCTTATACTGGGCTGGGAGCCAACTTTTGTTCCAGTTAAGGATCCTTCGGGAAGTTCTTCCACCCCAAAGTGGTTATGGAATGGCTTCTGTGTGGTTTGTGTTCATATCTTTCATGATCAAGAATGTGTCTTTGGGGAGTCCCCTGAAGGTAACTGGAACCGGTCCCCCGGAGCTGAGGGAAGCCCGGCCTGAAGGCCCACCGGGTCAGCAGCCAGTCAGCTCAGTGCCATGGGTGTAGGCGGCTGTTGCACGGGTGGGGCATAACTTTTGAAACAGAGTTGCTAACTCCTGGAGGTGAAAGCTTTTGGGCTTTTAAAGGATTTGAAAGCTTCAAAGTCAGAGCATATTGAAAGAACTCACGAAGAGGTAGAGTGACCGTCTCCAGCCTTTTTGGCACCGGGGACTAGTTTCGTGGGAGACACTTTTTATACAGGTTGTGGTAGGGTGGGGGGATGGTTTCAGGACGATGCGAGCACATTGCATTCATTGTGCACTTTATTTCTATTATTATATTAGCTTCACTTCAGAGCATCAGTTATTAGATCTTGGAGGTTGGGGGCCCTTGAGGAAGAGGATCGGCGTGAACCGTAAAAGATTAGGGGACGTGAGTCAATGTAATCCTCCAGAACCAAGGAAAAATGACTGGTTTTTAGGGCCAAGAAAAGTTGCCATAAGGGTCCCTCTGCCTTCAGGGAGGTCTCCTGTTAGAGCTTTAAAATAATGTCCTGAAGAGCAAGTATGTGAGCTGAATCAGTTAATTGCTCTGGTGGAGTCTCTCCCAGAGGCAGGGCATTTAGAGGGCTCTGAGACCTGTGTCCTTCAGCACTGCCCTGGCCAGGGTGAGAGCCAGGTGAATACAGCCCCTCTGGAGGTGAGGGAATGGCTGTCTCCAACACTCTGGACGCTCCCTGCCCCGATCCAGGGCTGGGAGTGGGGCCTTGGAGCCCCCCCTCCAGGCCTTCAATCCTGTCCCTGCTGGCCCAGCCCCAAGGGGTGCCCTCCTTTCCCTGCCTTGCTTCCAAATTCTGCCCACCCTCAGGGACTCCCCTTGGGCTCCACTTTGCCTTGTAGCTCCTGCACTCAGAGCTGACCCACTGATTGAGTATCTGATTCTCTTCTGTTTCCTTTCCTAGTTGCCTTGGATGTGTTGCTTGAGCTTCCCTAAGCATGTGGAAGCACCTTTGGGGACAGAGGACAGATGCTGGCCGGTCTTCTGTCTCCTCCTCCTCCCTGTAGGGAGCCAACAGCTGGGCATCCAGCACATAAGTAGACCCCCTGATGGGCAGACTCTACGAGTTGTTTTCTTTGTTCTTTTGGAAGGATGGAGGAAGGGAAAGAAGGGAGGCAGGGAACACATGGGGATGTTGGCTTCTTACAGTCCTCAGAGTGCTCTCACATCCCCTTACCCTGTTTTGTCATTGTCTTGGTTTGATTAGTTTTCAGTCTTACCCTCCTACTCTAAAGGTAAAGAAACTTAACTGGAGAGTTAGCTGGTCTCTCCAGGTCAGATAGCTGATGAGTGGCAAAGCAGGGACTAGAACCCCAGCCAGCTGATGAGCTGAACAACCCTGCTGTGCTTGAACCCCAAGCACTTCAATAATAATAAAATAGCAGGACCCCCAGTGCGTGGCTGTGCCAGGCATTGCTCTGAGCACTTTCCATGTAGTCACTCAGTTTCCTCACAGCCTGGGAGGCGTAGAAACCGTTGTTAATTCCTGTTTTTCAGATGAAGAAACAGAGGCAGAGAGGGCATAAGCAAGCAGTTGTACATAACAGGGGCTGGGTGAATAGTGAGGAAGGGCATGTGTGGGTGAACCCTTTCGGAAGGGCGAGGCCTTGCGTGTGCCTTGTTTCCTCCGCGTAGCCCTGAGGGTGTAGCGATACCGTTGTCCCATTTTACAGATATGAAACTAAGCTCTGAGAAGCTGAAATGACTGGCCAGGAGTCACAGGGCTAGAGGAAGGGAAGCTGGGGTTTGAACCTGGGTCATCAGACTCAGGCCCCGTTTTCTGGGAAGAGACCCACTTCCCGCCGAAGCCCACACCGCCGTGCGCAGGCTCAGGCCTCCTGGCTGAGGAGTTAAGACTTTCCAGAGGCGTGGCCGTGGTGACTAAGAGAATAGCCTGCTTTTTCCACTCAAGTATGTGTTTCCTATAAAAATAGAACTCTTCATTAAAACAACGCAGCGCGGCCATCAGCTGGAATTACTAATTACTGCCCTTTAAAGAGATAATACCCCCTTTCGTGCCTTTGCCATACCTGCCCCCATCCTGCCCCCATCACAGAGGACTCCCATGAGGGCCAGAGGCCAGGGCCGGGGAGACACACGTGGGCAGTGGGACCAGGAAGTGGGGGAGTTTCCACAGGGTGCCCTGCAACCTGGCCTCTTTGGTTCTTGGTCCTGGGGACCCCCACAGCCCTCCAGGCCTCAGTGAGCCCTTGTGACTCAACTTTCTTCTGTTATCCAACAATGATGTGTTGAGTGACATTAGGCGAGGCATACTGGGCATATAAAGATGAGAACGATGAGGTCCCTGCTGGAGCACGGAGCCTGGTAGGAGCGACCAGTAATGATGGAGGGGTCTCAGGAGGACGGCTGACCTTTCTTGAGGAGTCGCCATGCAGCAGGCCGGGCTGCCTTTACGGCTTCTGTTGCCCGTAGTCCTCCCCGCAATCCCCCGCGATGGTGCTTTTACTGCCCCTGCTTTACCAACAGCCGGTCAAGCTCAGAGAGGCCAAGGCCCCTTCTCGGAAGCAGCGGGGCCTGGCAGCGGACCCGCGTCGTCTGAGGCCGGAGGCCGTGCTTCAGTATGACGTCTCCTGTTTGCTGGGCAGTGAGACGGGGCCAGAGGTGGCTCCCTCAGGTACACAGCAGTTACCATGTCCAGGTCTTTGTTACTGCATATGCTGAGTACATTTTACAGGGAACGTCTTTCAAGGAACATGAAAGTAAAGATGTGGACCTGTTGTGCTTGCCGCCCACGTAGCCCGTGTCCTTCCCCGCAGCCAGCTCAGTTCTGCCAGCATCTACTCTGCTGCTAAGGGTGGGGTGCTGGGGTAAGCACCAGGGAGGGAATGCAGAGGAGGATGACTGGAGACCCTGGGTGAGGGGGATGGACAGGACAAACTCTGACCCCAGGACAGTGCCTGTTGGCTTAGCTAGCCAGAACCATTGTCACAAACATATCCCCCATGTACAAAATAATGTTTTGTTTTTAAGAAAAGTTTTTGGAGAGGCTCATGCCCACCCAGTTCTGAGGAGGACCACCCTAAGATAGTTCCTCTTCATAGCAGTGGAAAGAAATGATTTGTCTTGGCCTCAGGTGGGAATAGCTCCAAGTCTTAATCCTCTTGACAAATAATTAGAAGGCTGATCCAGGAGTGCAGGCCAGGCAGAGGGCCTGGGAAGAGAGGCCGGTGCTAGGCCCACCCCTGTTTTCCCCTGGGAAGCTCCATCATCAGCCCCTGGCCAGAGCAACCAGAAAGTCTTACAAAGGCAGTGAGCTGTGGCGACACCCAGAGATGCTGACCTCACTGGTCTCCGTCTTCCCCCACTGGAGGAGGGCTAGCCCAGATGCAGACTGACAGACTGACCCTGTGGGGCTGAGACTGGTCATGGTTCAACAAGGACTGGCTCTGTTTAGGTCCGATGAGGACCTGTCTTTGACCCCAGGTGCTGACCTCTGCAGGTGACTTGGATGGGGGCCGGCAGGGACTGCCACGACTCAGGTGGTCGTGAGGAAGGATGTGAGTGCTTAGAGGGTGGGCCGCAGCTACACTGGTCTCCTGGCTAGGAACAGGGCACTCATGCCTCAGCCTTTGGGCTGTGCAGAGTACCAGCACCTGGAACTCTCCTGCAGCCCCAGCAGCTTCACCTCTGCGGAGGGGACAAAGGGCATGGCGTCTACACTGCCCCTTGCTCCTTCTCCTTCCCCAGAGAACACCCTCACTTTCACATCTGCCTTCAGATGCCTTGGCCGCTTGGCGAAGGCGTTTGGCCTTAAAAGACCTCACTGTTTATTCTACATCTTAAAAAACAGGAAAGGGCTTGCAGGAGGCCGAGGTGGTTTTGCTCTGCCTGGATTGGTGTGGCTCTGTCCATCCCCTCTCATCCATTTCCTTTCTTATGCCCATCTTTCATCCCACCTGCCTTGCTGAACAAGCCTTGAAGGTCTGGGGCTTTCTGAGAGCCTTCAAAGGCACCTGGCCTGAACGCTGATTTTCGGGGCCTTTTAGACCTGCAAGTATAAAGGAATCCCTTCCCAGAGCCCTGGGCAGGCCTGTGCTTCAGGACTTAGTGCAGCTGTGGGTTTCTCAGCTGCTGCTTCTGGGTCATCACAGTTCATCCTGCAGGAGTCCCTGGGGCAGACGGGACAAGAGACTTCACTCCTATGTCACAGGTTTGGAACCTGTGACATGCCAGCTGGGTGGCAGTGCAAAGCTGGGACTTTGGCTCAGGTTTCTCACTCCTGGGCCAGTGTCTGTGCACTGAGTGACGCCACAGGGCAGGGTCAGGACAGCGGTGGGGCCATTCCCCTGGGATGGCTCATGTCAGGGCATTGGAGGGCTGCTGGATTCCAGTATCGCAGCCTTCCTGCCTCAGAGACTCTCCTCGGTTGTACTTTTGGCTCTGCCTGGGGGACCCTTCTCTGGGATGAAGACCCGCTGTCCCATGGAGCCAGATGCCTTCGTGTCATGTCCCGAGCTCCCCATTCCTCCCCAAGCCCTGGGACATTTTGCTTCTGGACAGCTTAAAATGGAATCGGCTGGCACTCTGCCTGTTGGCTGCGTGAGTCCAGCCCTCGCTGTGGTTCTGAGACATCCGCGAGCAGATTCCCCACCTGCCTCCTAGCTAGGAGCCTGCTGCTGCGGGAGGTGGTGCCTTCAGAAGTCGGCTCTGATTTACCGTGGCCCGTGAGACCCAGAATGTGGCTGGAGGGTTGTAACAACACACATCCATCCTCATAGTATTGAGCTAAACGGACACTGTGCGCTCAGCTCTGCGCCAGACACCAGGGAAGTGAGGAGGATGCTGACGCGGGGGGAGGCAGGGTCTTGCCCTGCAGGCACTCGTCACCCAGGCGGGGACGCACAGCAAGACCCAGGACAAGATAGATGGTAGTTTTACCGTCTGTACACAGGGCTGGCTGCCGAGTGTTCTCTAGAGGATCTGAATTTGTAAATGCTTGATGTGAGTGTTTCTTCATTGTTAAAAGCATAAGCATATGTGTAAAAAAAGAAAACATTATGTGTACACACATACGTGTATAAATGAGAGAGAGAGATTTAAGTGCTAACTGAAGGTTGTCCTAAGAGAAGGGCAGGGGTGATCACGCTTCTCAGAGGAGGACTAGAACTTTGGATTAAAATAGTGGTTTGTTTTTTTTTTTAAGTCTCAGAATCATTTCTTCAGATGACATGTTAGACTCATTCAGTGTATAAAACAGGTATGCCAGGGGCTGGGCTGGTTGAAGGGAGTGGGGAGCCGGGGCTTGCTCCCTCTCTTCCCAGCCCCCACTGCCAACAGCCTCCCCACAGCTCTACCCAGGAAGCATAGAGTCCCAATGAGGTTGTGGCCCCCTCTTCCATAGTGGCACCCTAGGGCCCTGCCAGCCTCCTCGTGCCATTGCTTGAAGAACTGGGCCACCGTCCTGGCAGATGGGAGGGAGAGGGAGCCCTGTGCTCCAGCAGGACCAGTAGTTGGTTGTCCTAGAAGAGCGGCAAGGAGTGGGTGGTTTGCTGGTCCCTGTTACCAAGTGGAGAGCATTTGACGGTGCCCACTGTGTGTGGATGCCCATGTCCCCACAACGTAGTAAAAACCCCTGGGGATGAAGCCCCCATGGAGACACAAAGAAGGTCAGAGGGTGACACCTGGTTAGGAGCTGGCCACATGTCAGGGGAAGGGGGAGCCCTAGCAGGGGCGACGACGTAAAACAGCATGGGTGAGCCGGGGAGCCTGTCCTGTGGTCCAGGGTGCCACTGATACCCTGTGAGCACCACACAGGTGCCCAGGGTCACGGGGAGCAGTGGCAGGGATGGAAGGTGGCACACAGAAGCGTTCTGATTGATGTCCCGGTTGGCGCAGGGCTTCTTGTCAAGGAGGATGGTCCTGGGTGCTGTACTATGAGATCAGGGAAGCCTCGGGAGCTGACCTGGGCCTCCAGGGCTCTGGGACTGAGGGATCCAGCTGAAGGAGGGCTGTCGGAGCACTTGCCCCAGCCCAGAAAGGATGTGGTTGGGTTGAGAAATTCCACTCTGGGTCGCTCATGCTAATGGAATGTCAGCAGCCGTGAGGAGAAGAGCCTGTGTTGGTAGAAGTCACTGTAACACCAGCTCAGCTTTCGGTCGCTTCTGTTCCGGGCACATGGTGTGGTTGGATCCACCACGGACTCCTGCTGGCTCTCAGGGAGGAAGCCAGGAGGGGGACGGGCCCTGGTGGGGAGGGCCACAGGCCCTGGTGGGGAGGGGCATGCTGCGGAGAAGGCTGGTCTGAGGAGATCTGGGAGCAGGGGAGTGCTGCAGGGCTGGTCTGCCCAAGGGACTGTGAGGGAACCAGCTCCCAGGCCCCCTGCCTGGGGGACTCTGCTGTTCTGGGTGTCCCTGCCCCCTGGAGAGCTTTCACTTGCACCAACACCTGTGCTAGCCACAGCCCACCACAGTTCTCCTTCCCCCAACTCTCAGCCACATCCCACCCCGCGTTCCTTGTCATCAAACACCAGTTCCAGCAAGACCCCCTTCATCTGTGCTTTTCCTTGTTCTGAGTCTGATCCAAAACACCAGACCTGTATTCTGTGAGCAGTTTGTCATTTTTAGCACTAATTGTCACCTGGAAGGCTGAAATTGTGTCTTCATGTTCCTAAAGCAGAGGCTCCTAATACTTGGGGAGTGTTGGACCTTTCAGGAATCTGGAAGGAGACTGGGGATGGCAGGACCAGTGTCCCCAGAAGCTCCCACCAGGGTACTGAGACCACGGATTTGCCCAGAAGCAGTGTTGTGAATGAAGGGGCCTCACCGCTCACCACCTGAGGAGAACCAGGAGTCCAAGCCTTGTTTGGGCCTCAGTGGCTCAGCCAAGCTCTCCACAGGCTGCCAGGCAGTACCCGTGGTGAAAAGACTGCAGTATTTCCATACATGTTGGTAAACAGCCACTGCCTTGGCCCTCATCAGGACCCTGGACTCCCCAACGACTGAAGGGCGGGCACTTGGCACCACCCTGGTCATGCTGAGCTGGTGCTCTGATGGTCTCTACTGTGTCCTGGGCAGAGCGGGGCAGCTGTCCACTCCTGCTGTGGACCTGCCTTCTGGTGGGACCAGCCCTTTCCCTCTCTTCCCAGCCTGTCTTGGCCACATTCCCACCGTTCCCACCCTAGAGGACTTCAAGTTTGGGGGGGCTGAAAGAGATTCTATTGTTCCTAAATGGTGACTGAATAAGACTTCATGTCACTTTCATCCTATTGAATATATGAGAACTGGCACTTTTAGGCTATTCAGTGAAGATAAAACCTGATCATCCTCTGCATTCAAGCTCCTGTTGCATGCTGGTGAGGAGGGAAAACAGAACCCTGCCCTTTTGTGACCTTTTCACCCATTCCTTGCTTAGCCTCATTCCTTGAGTCAGTTTCCTTCTGGGTCTGTCTCTGATATAAGGCCTAGAGAGCATGTAAGTAAAAAGATAGCCATGTGTTCGGTGAGGAGGATGCTGCAGAGCTAAGGGTGTAGGGGGAGACTGCTACCATGGCAGACAGTGTTTGAGAGGTGGGCGGGATGGTACACAATCGGGATAAGCAAGAGCCACAGGGATGCTGACGAATGCAGAGGAGTACCCTGTGCCTTGGCAGAGAGGAAACTAGGCACAGAGGGAGCACGTGATCCAGGGATACGGCTGAGGCCGCTGTGCTTGTGGGCACTCTGCCTCCTGAGTGCTGGGGAGGTGGGCTGATGGGGGCTGCCCTGGTGGGGCAGAGTCCCTAGGGGTTCCACCCTGGGAGGAAAGCCAGGGGAAGGGGGCCCTCAGGTGTTCTCACTGCTCTTCTCCCTCCCACAGCCTGATGTTCACCAAGGTGAAGCTGGAGCAGGTCCTGAAAGGCCCAGAGGAAGCCCTGGTGACCTGTAGACAGATGCTGCGGCTGTGGCAGACCCTGTACAGCTTCTCCCAGCTGGGGTGAGTGCCGGGGTCCCTCCAGACGGAGTTGGGAGGTGGTGGTTGCCAGGGCAACAGTCCACAGCTGAGTGGCCATGATGCCTGCTGGGTGAGACGGTGGTAAGGATGTTTGAATGAGGGCTTGGAACTTCCTGCTCCTGGGGCCTTTTACTGCCTGCCCTAATTTTAATCTTTTGACAATCTTCTGTGAAGGACAGAAAAAGGCTCTTTAGGAAACTAAAGTTCAGGAGGTTAAGAAGGAAGAGAAATCATTATTAAATAGCACCTCCCCCATCAGCTGGTTTTATCTTATCCACTGTCATAGTTTGTCCTCACCCCAGGGGTTCTGAACCTGAGACCCAGAGACCTTATATAACGCATCAGAGCCACTCTCCTATGAGTGGTAGTGGTTGGGCTTAAGCCTGAGTCTCCTGAACCCCAGCCTGTGGAGCTTGTCACTTCTTTCCTGGTTCCATCTGGAAGCTGGGAGAGGAGGAGGAGGAAGCTGAGTTCCTGAAGGGCCCCCACTCACCTACCATCTCCACACATCCCATCTCCTGTTCTAGTCCCCAGCTCTGAGATTCTCCTTGACCAGAGCAGGGCACTCTTGTCCAGGCTGAATCAGCCAAACATCTTTGCTGAAACCTGCCAAGACACATGGGCTCAGCTTGTGCAGCCCAGAGCAGGAATGGGCTTCGTTTCTGCTCTACTCCCCTTTTCTGGCTGTGTCATCTCCCCGCCACCTCAGGGGACCCCACTCTGGTGGGCACTTGTCCTTTCACTAGGACTCTGGGAGCCTAGCAACCTCTTACAATCCCCAAAGCAATGTCTCTAAAGTTGGAATTTACAGAGGAGGCCCCAGGATAATCTGATGGAATAAAGTCCTTGAGCAGGGTAGGGTCAGCCCTCTCTTCGCAGGCTTTGGGCCTGGGAGATTCCAGCGTGGAGCAGGGCAGGGGGTGGACACTGCCAGCAGGCAGCTCTGGAGTGAGGGACTTTTCAGAAAGGAGCTGGGGAACCACCTGGCAGCTGGGTGCTATGGAGTGAGGGCCAGACTCTGGTGTGTGGGGGGCCTGCCTTTGGATGCCCCTCACCCTGCCACTCACCAGCTGTGACGGGCAGGCAGGTGCATGGCCTGGCTCCACTTGGAGAGAAGAACTGCCCCAGAGCTGGCAGGGCGTGCCTCTCAGCCGGGCGGCTGGCTGCCTGCTCATCTAGGCGATGGTGGCGGGGCCCCTCCGAGCGGCAGCCCTGCCTCCATGTGTCGGGCTTAGCCTGTGGCTCCTCTCCAGGAGCAGCAGAGCTGTAGAGCTGTCGGGTGCTCTCAGTGGAGGGGCGGTCAGGTGTGCCTTGGGGTCTTTTCAAGCCACCACCTTCACCCTCACCTTCTGGGGGACCCCCACCTGCCCACCCACTCAGGGTAGAGCAGGGCTCAGCCTGGCCAGCTAGTTGGAGGCAAACTGTTGGGACAGAGAGTCAAATCCAGTCCTCTCCTGGCTTTCCCAGGGACAGGGAGTATGCTTTCTGAACCTGAAGCCACAGAGCAAAAGCTCGTCACATCTGGGCTGGGGCGGTCCAGAATCAGGGCCAGAATTCACAGCCTGAAGGTCTGGGCCGCCCCGCCCTGCCAGCCCCACCTTGGCCGTCTTCCTCTGCTCTGCCTGGACCGGCCCACACGGCCCCTTGGGGAGCCCCTCATGCCTGGCCTCTGGTGCCCCACGCAGCACTCTCCATCCGGGTCTTTGTTAAATGCTTAGCGTGCACAGTCTCCTCTTGTCCAGCTGTCCGGTTCTTCAGGGTAGGGGCCTCGGGCCAGGGGGCATGGGGTCTCTGAGCTGAGCCGTTTCTGGAGCCTCTAAAAGAGCCCCCTTGGGAGTGTCAGCTGTGTCTGTACATTTACACTAGGCTGGCATGGGAGGGGCCCCAGTCCACATCCTCATGTTGACTTCACAGCAGCCTTGTGATGTTGACATTCTCGTGCTCATTAACTCCACACAATAATAGGACCATTTCAAGAAAAGAGAAGTAAGATCTAGAAAGGTTAAGTAGCTTTGCCAAGGGTCACATAGCTAAGGAGGGGCAGCCCCCAGCTTTCCCCCAGTGCCTCTGGCTCTTTCACACTCATGTGCCTCCCGAGAATGAGAGGTGGGCGTGCAGGGTGGGAGCCAGCCCTTTCCCACTGTGTTTTTGTGGATGGTTTCCTCCAATGCCCACAAAGATGGCTGTGCACCCAGAGGCCCGAGCTCAGTATGTTCCAGCATTAAGATGGAAAGATGCCCTGGTGTTCTTTGTTGGTCCACTCTGAAGGGAGGAGGCCTCTGGGCCCGCTTCCTCCTCTCCTCTTTCCACCTCAGTCCTCTGAGACTCCGCAGTCAGCAGGTTAAGGCCACAGCACCCTTGGCAGGGGGCTGTGTGCGCCCGAAGATGAGCATAACCTTTCCAAGCTGGCGGCTCCCCCACACCCCACTCTTTAGAAAAGAGGAGCCTCCCTGGCCATGTGGGAGCTGCAGGGACCTGGGGAACTGGGGGAGGTGTGATAAGATGGCCACACTGTTTATCTGCCCCCGAGGGCCCCCTCCGGCTCCTCCAGGGCTGCTCTGGCAGGGTAAGGGACCCTGAGGCAGGGAGTGGCTTCTGGGCCTTCCATGCCTGGAGGACGGGCTGAGGGACGGGCTGGCCCGCAAAAACCAGGCTGTCTAAGGAGGCCAGTTCACAGCGCCTGCTCTGTACCTGGCTTGCTGCTGGACGCCAAGAGGACACAATTGTAGAAGAGGGATTAGATGGCTGGGAGGGTTTCTCATCCTCAGCATGTGTGTGTGCACTGGGATCCACGGTGACAGAGAAGGCAGATGAGCCTCTAGAGGGAGTCGGGGACCTTGGACTGGGTTCTAAAGTGGGTTGGGGGTGCTGAGTGGATCTTGAGAACAGCAGGAACATCCTTGGTGGCAACAGCAGGAGTAAGCATGTAGCTCTGGAAACAAAATGTGATCACAGTAAGGACTAGTGAGGAGGCGGATGGCCTTGCAGGCACACAGTCTGTGGACGAGGAAGGGAGCAGGCAGGAGGCGATCAGGAGAAATACTGTGTCAGGTCAGCTCTGGGGTGAACCAGATTCTAGACTCCTGAGCCGGAGCTTGGATCTGGCCTGCTGCTCTGGTTGTCTCCATCCTTCCCAGTGGTCTTTAGCTCCGTTCTCGGGTCTGAACTCTCAGCCCCAGAGCCTACCTAGCATAAGGCTCCCCTTGTTCTCCCTGCCAGCCCTCCGCCTCACTGGGGTGTGGCCCTCCCTTGCCTTCCAGGGGCCTGGAAAAGGATGGCAGCCTCGGTGAGGGCCTCACGCTGAAGAAACAGAGTGGCATGCACTTGACTCTTCCCGATGCCCATGACGCAGACTCTGGTAAGAATGTGCCCTGTTGGCAGCTGTCCACACGAGCCCACGGCTCCCTCTCCCAGCTTGAGCATCTGCCCGGCCTGGTGGAATCCATCCTGCCTCTGGCTGGCTGCTGCCAAGGTCCCGTGCTAAGGAACTGCCCTCGGGCCTCTTTAGGGCCCAGTGTGGCTGGACAGCTGCTGGCCCTGGGGCAGGAAGTAGGCAGATGGCATAGGCAAGAGAGGGACCTCACCTCCTGTGTGGGAGTGGGAAGACTGGGGTGGAGAGATGGCTATAGAGCACAGAGACCGTCTCCCCTTAGGCTGAAGCTCAAGGCCAGGGGGACTTCCCTGGTGGTCCAGTGGCTAAGCTCCACGCTCCCGATGCAGGGGACCTGGGTTCAATCCCTGGTCAGGGAACTATCCCACAGCGAAGATCCTACATGGCCAAATAAATAAAAAAATTTTTTAAAAAAGCTCAAGGCCAAGGTCTGCCATGATAATATCCTCAACATATCAAGTCAAGTAGAAAGGAAGGGTTGAGCTTTTATTTCAGCCTAAATCTGACTATAGTTTCCTGGAAAAATTCATCCTGACATCCATGGCTTATGAAATTCAAACCAGTTTCGGATCTGCAAACTTACATGTTTTAACCCAGGACCTGATTAAAGCAAATACCTTCCTCAAAAACATAAGCAAAATTAGTCACGGGAATGAAAGTGTAAGGGAGTTGTATTTGGTATCATTGCTCATCTTTTCCACTTCTGTGGCCGTGAACCAACTTGTGCCTTTGTTGTGAAGAGATGAAGCTGATTCCCGAAGCCACACCCAGCTCCTGGTTTGAGCTGAGGAGTAATGGGCTGGGTGTAGAGCTGCTGACTCCAAGGAGGCAACGGTGCCAGGGAGCGTAGCGCCTTTGCAATTAGAGAGGGAAGAACTCTGGACAGTTATTAGGACTCTATGAACACTTGCCTTATAAACTGAAGTCATCTGTGGTTTGCCCCAAGGTCTCCTGAGTTTATTGGAGCCTTTACTGCCTCTGAGAGAGAGAGGGGAAAAAAAGTGCTTGCATTTCGCCTGCACATAAACTAAATGTCAACAGCTTGTATATCCTGAACAGGGACCCATGTTACTCAGGACTGCCACGGGGAGTTCTCCAGAGGGCACACAGTCTGGCCTAAGCTGCTACCCAAGAATCCTTCACAGCCCAACCTCCAATGGGACTTTACTATAGAGAAATAATAGGCACTTGTGAAAGAAAATGAAAATATAAAAGGGAGAAAGGAAAATTCATCCATCATTCCACCATGCGTGCGTGCTACGTCGCTTCAGTTGTATCCGACTCTACCACTCTATGGACTGTATCCCACTAAGTTCCTCTGTCCATGGGATTCTCCAGGCAAGAATAGTGGAGTGGGTTGCCATGCCCTCCTCTAGGGTACTTTTCTATAAAGAAATAATCGGCACTTTCTGTTTTAAAGAAAACAGAAAGTAAAAATATTAAAAGGGAAAAAGGAAAAGTCATCCGTCATTTCACCACTCAAACCTTAATAAGTGGCCTTTCGGACTTTCAGAAACGTTCCTGTATTTTGTTTCTTATAAAACTGTGATCCTGCTTTTTTGCAGTCTGCTTCTTTTTTTACCAAACTGCATAATGTCACCATCTTTCTGCATCAGTACCCATAGTTATGCACTGTTATTTTAATGACTGCGTTGTCCAGTATGATTATACTCTCACTCATTTTTAATCAGTCCCCATTGGTGGACATGGACATCATTTCTGTCTTCAGTATCCTGGGCAGTGCTAGAATGCTCACCATTGCCGACATTCATGGTGCTCTTCCTTAGGGGTTGACTCCTAGAAGTGGGCTTACTGCCTCATTGCCCCTCAGAAACCCACCCCCTCTCTCTTGCATGGGTGAGGGTATTACACGGGCCCCTCCTAGTGGGTCTGTTCACTGTTTTGCAGCTGCAGGGCTGGGCCACCCTGCTGTGACTCGGCATGCCCTGCCGCTCCTGCAGGGCTATGCAGCCATTGTCACCAGGCCTGCGGCGGGCGCTCAAACCTTGCAGCTCAGCCTTTCCTATCTGGCTCTACAGGCTCTCGGCGGGCATCATCCATTGCTGCCTCCAGGCTGGAGGAGGCCATGTCGGAGCTGACCGTGCCCAGCTCGGTCCTGAAGCAGGGCCCCATGCGGCTGTGGACCACGCTGGAACAGATCTGGCTCCAGGCTGGTGAGTGCTCCCACCCCCTGCCTGCAGGCCACCTGGGCCCCCTCTGGCTCCTGCGGGTCTGCCCTGGCAGCCCAGGTGGGAAAGCTATGTCTTGAAGAGGGAACGGGTTAGGATTCAACCCCCCTGAGAACTCTTGGGAGAGCTAGAAGTCAGGTGTGCTCGCCCCAAGAAAGCAAGACCTGGTGGTCGAGTTCATTGAAAGTAGAGGGCTAGGATTTCAGGGATTGCCATTCAGGTAACGATCTCTCTTGATAGCTAGTGGGCACCATTGCCACCCTGGAGTTGGAGGGTCTGTTAGTGTTGGGGAGGCAGGAGGTTCAGAGTCCCACAGCTCATTTACTGTCCTGATCTGAAATGAGCTAGTGTGTGTCGAGCAGTTAGCACATAGTAGGTGCTCAGCCAAGTTTAATTTGCGACCCTATGGACTGTAACCCACCAGGCTCCTCTGTCCATAGGAGTCTCCAGGCAAGAATACTGGAGTGGGTGTGAGAGGGGGATTAGAATGAAACAAGAGAGAACCAAGACAGGGGATGTGCCTGAATGAGGTGAAACAGTAGCAGCGGCGCAAAAGTAAAAGGAAGGTGGTAGAGTGAGTGGAATCCTAAACATGTACCAGGCCAGCGTGACCCCTTGACCCAGGCATGAAGCTCCTAGGTGACCTGGTACTGGTTACCCTCCTGTCACCCCTCCCCCCCAGCCCCCCGCCCCTGGGCAGTGTCAATAACCGATAACCCCAAGGAGAGAGGAGAGACAAAGGAGATACTCCCTTCCTGGGACCTGCGGATTCTGCAAGTCAGAGTTAGAATGTGCTTGTTGATTGAGGATCTACATATGGATACATTAGTATGCAGGACGCCCCCACTCTCCCCGCCACAGGATCTAAATCTGGGTGAAAAAAATTGGACAAGGATTCATAAAAAGACTAGACCGGGAAGCATGTTAATAATGCAGATATTGCCCCAGTTAGCATATCAGGCTCTCTTGGGATGCTAGGGATGTGGGGGCTGTGCTCCAGTGTCACTTGTTGCATCTGAAGTAGGAAGAACTTTGAAAACTCCAGGAGGATAACAAGCTGGGCTCCCTCTGAGGCAAAGATGTCCTGTCATCTTCTAAGACGTGGAGCTCTAACAGCTCCTGATGGGCATACTGGGGCCCCACCCCCACAGGGGCCCGGGGTAGAAAGCTACACCCTCCCTGGGGGTTTCACCAGCTTCAAGGAGTATATTGGCAGTGCATTGATGAGTGGTTGGATTTGGGAGGTGCATGCTACCTGCTTTGGAACTTGTCTTGCTGATTCATCTTAGCAGATAACAACCGTTTCTGCATTTTACAAGGCTGCTTGCATCTCTGAGAAATGCTGCTTTCTGCTAGGGTGGTAGTATGTTCTGGTAACTCCAAGTAATGTTAAAGGCCTTCCTGAATTAGACTTGGGAATTTTGGTAGAAGCAACATCCTTCAATAATTTGCACATTAGCCTTTCTTCTCTGGGTGTTATCCTAGACATTTGGCCCATGGAGAACTCTGAGAACAAAATCTGAATGCTTGAATTGTGGTGCAAGGTGAGGGTTGGGCTGTGTGGCACTAGGAGACAAGCTTCAGGTGTGTGACCCATGCAGAACAGCAGTGGCTTCTATAAGGTAAACACTTCTCTTCCCTTCTGTAACAATTCAGAGATGGCAGCCTTGACTAGGATGACAGCTCTGCTCTCCTGGTCTGGGGACCCAGATTCCTTCCATTTTGTTGGCTTTGCTCTTACTGCGGTGTCACTCTCGTCCTTGTGATCCAGGGTGGCTCTCCACCACATTCACATTCCAAGGCATAACTAGGAAGGGTGGGAGAAGGGGACACCCTGTCCCTAGAAGGACACGTCCTAGAATTTGCATACATCACTTCCCCTCATGATCTACTGACCAGAACTTAGTCACATGACCACATCTACCTGCAAAGGACTCTGGGAGGTGCCATTATTCTGGGTATTCATGTGCCCTGTTAAAAATCAGGGGATCTGTCATTGTAGAAGAAAGGCAGATAGACTGGTGGGTAACTGCCACAGGCAAAAAGGGAGGCGAGAAGGTATCCTAGATCTTTCATTCTGAGCGTGGGAGGATTCTGGAGAACCCTCACTGCATGAGCCCCCTCCCCTCCCTCAGCCATCGTCACCACCAGCAAGCATGTGCTGAGCACCCTTGAATGAAGGACTGCCAGGAGCAGATCCCCCTAAGCCTCCACAGCCCCACCTGACCCAAGCTACAAGTATTGTCATCAGCAACCCCCATGACCACCCCCACTCACCCAGCCTAATGATTCCTCCAGCTGCACCAGACTTCCAGGAAAAGAAACGACCCCCCTTTATCATTTTGGAATGAGCTAATATCCCAGTTTGGTTCAAGATTAATTGCATCCCAGTCTGTCTTGGCAGTGAGTTCCACCATTAACCCGCACTTTGGTTGGGAAACGTATCCCTCGTCTCCCAACTGTCCTCCTGCCCCACCCCCCAACCCTCTTCAAGACTCCTTCCTATTCCAGTCTGAAGTGAGAAGCCTCACGGAGAGTTTCTGCCTGAGATGAGTTTCAAAAATGTTGCCTCTTTCAATGAGTTTCAAAAATGTCTCTTCTTTGGCAGTGGATTTGTGTGAAAATGAGAGAATCACCCTGCCCCATAGATGCTCCAGGATCCTGAGTGTCAGGAGGTGCCTTCCAGAGGGCAGGAAGACCCACCTTCCTCTCACTGCAGCTCGTGTCTCTGGGAGCTAAGAGCATGCTAGAGAGGGGTGTGGGTGCAGTGAGAGTCCCCTCGCCCCCGGGGGTCCAAGGGCTTGCAGGCAGCTGTGGGCGTTCCCCGTGTTGGAGGAAAATTGGCCTGAGTCTCAGCTTCCAGATGGCAAATCCACACCATCTGGGCGCTGGTGCCCTGGCTCTTTAGATGGCCTCGAAAGCGGATGCTACCCCTGCTGTTGGCCAGGCCGACTGGGGACCTGGGGTGGGGCAGTAGGGCAGTGTTCATAGTTGAGACAGAAGCTGCTCTAACCCTTGGTCCGACAGCTCCCCTGACTCTCATTTCTTCCCTTATCTCCCTCCACTCTCCCTGCTCTCCCAGCTCCCTGCCCTTCTCCCTCTGGCCTTAGATGCCCGCTTCCCATGTCCTCTCTTCCTGTGCTCCTGCTTGTCCTTCTTCCCTTCTCTCTGTCAGTCAACCCCTCCTCCTGAGTTCGTGAGGAGAGCTCCCAGGACAGGAAGTCGGGCGCCCAGGCCCACAGGGCCTTGACGCCATGTGGCCCAAGTCAGTGCGTCACTCACCCCTGGGTCCCAGGCTAACCCAAAAACTCCCTTCAGACCTTTGGATTCTCTGTCACTCTCACGGCCCTCCTCCCTTCAGCTGGTCCTCTCTCTCACTCCTCCCCTGCGCTCCCCGACCCTTCCTTCTCCTTTATTCCGGGCACCCATATAGGGAAGTGCTTATTTCCTTTAAGAGATAACTTTTGGAGACACCCCCCACCCCCAACACTTGGAGCTCGAGGTGGATTCTTTTTAGGGTCTAACGTTATCTCCTGACCTGGAAGGCCTCTGCCCTTTTAGCCCGGGTGGCCCCCCACTTCCTTTCTGGGGTTTCCAGAGGAGGGGCCTCTAGGATGCCATCTCACCTGGGGAGGTGCCTCCAAGGCCTCAGGCCTGGCCCAGGACCCTCTTTCACCCTGCTCCTCAGGACTAGCCGAGGAAAGCCCTCCTCCCAGCAGAGAAGGCTCGGAACTGGCAGGAATGACCGGGAGACTGGAGCCAGCTCTGGGTGCAGGGTTAGATCAGGATGCCTCAGAAAAAAATAATAAAAGGGACTGTTGCAAAGCTCCAGGGAACAGATGTTTTCCATTTGGAGCCTGCTGAGAGAAAGCACGGGGGTGGGGGGGAGGGGGCGGGTGCGGGTGGAGAGAGGTGGAGGGAAGAAGAAGAAAAGCCGAAACACACAGACAGGAGAGGATGGTCAGGGCTGGGGTAGGAAGAAGGGAAGATTAGAGAAGTGGAGACCAGGAGTGGGGGCACGGGGAGAGAGAGTACCACGGGGATCAGAGAGGAGCCTCTGACACTGAGGGGGCTGCAAGGCTCCGTTTGCTGGAGGGATGACCTCGACTATGAGAATCTAAGGAAGATCCAGTGATGGCGGGTGCTTATCCAGCCATGGCCAGGGGAGACTGGTCTGGGTGTGGACATCTTGGTGCCCTGGTCACCAGAGCTGGGAGGTAGAGGATTGGGCAGTGGGCGGGCACTGTGCCATAGGGTTCCTGCTGCAGCTGGCTGTCTGGGGAGCACCATGTTTGGTAAAACAACTGCCCAGGGAGGCTGAGGCTAGAAGAAAGGGTTACATTTGCAGCCCTCCAACTTGTGGGTCTGTGTGCAGGTCAGGGATCCCATGCTGGCAGTGGGCCTGCCAGGGGCCGTCTGTAAGATGGCCAAGAGCCCTAACCTCTGGCTCTGTTGTCATGCGGTCTCCTGCCTGACTGGTAGTGAAGTCCATCAGAGCAGCTCAGTCCTACCTGTTTTTCAGGGAATGTCCTCTGTTGTGTGGCTGGAACAAAGCCCAGGGCCCTGAGGAAAGAGGGGGCTGGGGATCCTCGTAATTGAAGTCTGTTGATGTGAAGGCACTGTGAGAAGATCCCAAGGGAGGGATGGGGGCCATCCTCCAGAGACAAGGCTCAGGAGTCAGGGAAGCAAGTTGTAAACAGCTTAATGAGCCGGGCCAGGACCAGGCAGGCAGGTGGGCCGGCCCGAGGAGGGTCTGCTGGGACAAGGTCCAGGGGAGGAGAGAGCCCAACTCTGCTCTGAGCTCAGCTCCTGGTGGTGGACAAAGCAGCCCAGGGGCTGGTGAGGGACAGGCCTGCCCACCCCCACCACTCACACTTCCTCCCTCCCATTTTAGCCGGTGGCCCTGGAAAGACCTGCCCAGCCCTCCAGACCCAGCCCAGCACAGCCTCTCTTCTCTCTGCCAGGCCAAGTGCCCCTGTGCCTTCAGGCCCCAGCTCAGATGCCACCTGCCCCAGGAAGACTCCCCTGATCAAACCAGTCCAGCTGGCCCGACCCCATCTGAGTGCCCCGAACACTCAGCCATGGCACTTGTCACTCCACTGCCCTGGTCACTCCAGTGGTTTGGTGGCTCAGCTGCTCCCCTTCCCCCACCTCCTCCCTTTCTCCTTCTCATGGGAGGACCAGGCACATGGTCAGCCCTCAGCAGTCGGATGCTAGATGCAGGTATGAAGGCAGCCAGTAAAAAGCCCAGGTGGCAGCTCCATTCAGGCCATCTCTGAGGACAGGAATCTGTGCTATTCTCTGCCACCTTATCATGTGAGCCTGGCTCCTCTGAGTTAATTCTCTGATTCTCCCACATTCTCATCTCCAGTAAAGGAAAAGAGTACCCTGCTTGGAAAGCCTTCTGCAGTGTTCAAGCTGCTTTGATTATCCAGCGGATCTTAGGCTGCATTCACGCTGGGTGCCCCCGGCGCTGTGTGCACAGTCAAGGCTGTTATTAGGCCTCCTCCTGCTTCTTGTTAGAAAAAGAAGGTGGGCTGCCTGGGCCTGGTTTTTCCACCTCTTTCTGGTAGCTTCCTTTGGGAGGTCTGTTATCCACTGCCGACTCCCAGACCTGATCTGAACCAGTGTGAGCTCAGCTCTCGGCCGTCGCTGGGAATAGCTCTTGGCAGAGTCACCAGGCAGCTCTGCTGCCCCTCTGTGTTCCCTCCCACCTGTGTGGGGCACCAGCCCCCAATGGGGGCACCCGAGCCCAGGCTGCCTCGGGAGGTGGGCTGAGTGGGCTGCAAAGGAACTCCAGGGCACTGCATTTCTAAAGCGCCTGTGGTGGGTGTGTACCTCCACAGCGTGGGTTTGAGATGTGTGTTTGTGTGGGCTGGGCCAGGGTTGGAGAAACTGCCCCGTTTTCTACTGATGCGGGACCAGAAGGCACACTGGTTGTGGGGAGATCTTCCCTGCCAGCTGGTTGAAAGACGTTGTTCCTTCTCTGTGTGATGGAAAGTCCTGAGTCTGGAGGGAGGCTGGGAGCTGCACCTTCTACCAAGGGGCTGGGGCAAGGTCCTCCCTCTGTCAGCCTGCGGCGTGGGAGAACAACTGCCTCCCTCCCAGACCTGTGAGGATTAAATAAGAGAAGATGCTTGCCTGGCCCAGGGTCCACAGTCAGCTCTCAGTACGTACTGGCAGCTTTCTAGCTTCTCGGTGTGAGCCCCAGCCCTGCCCCTTCGCAGGCACCCTTGGGACTTCCTTTCCGTCGCATCTTTGGCAGCATCATGAGGTTCTCCTCGTCCTGGTAATGCAGGTCTAGTTCGCTCTTCGGTCAGTTGGCATCCCTGGGGAGCCACCTCATCTGCCCCCCACCCTGTCCCCAGATACATGATGAACAGATGAACAAGTGATGAACAGGACCCAAGCCAATACTTACAGCAGGGGACCCCGCTTGCCCCCACTGCCAGGCTCTGAGGTCAGACAGCCCAGTGTGAACCCTGGCTCCGTCACTCTCTCTCCCTGTGGCATTAGGAGAGTTCCTTACCCTCTCTGTGCCCATTTCCTCCTCCCCGAAGTGGGTAGTAGAAGTGATGGTTCCATAGGGTTTGTGAGTGTTGGCAGAGTTGGTCTGCAGCACATGGCATGAAGCTGACACAGGGTGAGCACTCAGAAACCACTGCCTGGTGCTACAGCCATGCCCCAGAGTGAGCCCATCCTGTGCTGTGTCTCAGGGGGGCTGAGTCCATCATCCAAGACCAGCTCCTGGACTCTGGGGACTGACGGTCAGTCAGATGTGGGGGGGGGGGGCACCACCTCTGACTTCTCCCACCGCCTCACTAGCCCTTCTGGTTTCACAGCTGAGCTGTTCATGGAGCAGCAGCACCTCAAGGAAGCAGGCTTCTGCATCCAGGAGGCAGCAGGCCTCTTTCCCACCTCACATTCGGTGCTCTACATGCGGGGCCGGCTGGCCGAGATGAAGGGCAGGTTGGAGGAGGCCAAGCAGCTGTACAAGGAGGCGCTCACGGTGAACCCCGATGGCGTGCTTATCATGCACAGCCTGGTGAGTCAGCCCTGCACCCCCTCAGATGACCTCAGAGCCCCCCTCCCTACCTCAAGCCCTCCCCTGCCTACAGTGCCCTGGTATCTGTGGGAAATGACTTCCTCCTTAGACCATATGGCAGGCCACTCCCCTTCAATCCTCTGCCTGAGTGGACGAAAAAATCTGGGAGGGTTGGCTGATTCTTTATGACTTCCTCTTGGTGTGTTTCTGTAAGGCCATCTAGCCCCAAGAGTTTTCACTGAAGGTACTCATCAGGTCCCTGCCCTGCAGACTCTAGACAGATACCAAAATGCTTTTTTTTTTCATCCCCAGGCCCTGCCTGATCACAGGGCTGCCTCCTCCATCTGAGAGGAGCTCTGTGCCTTCTTGTGGGATTCAGGCAGTGTCTTGGGGTGGACTGTTGTGTCAGGCCTGACTCAAGCACACATGGAGAACGGACTCAGGGTGCTAAGAGGGGCCAATAGCCCCTAATCTTAGGACATGGAGGCCAGGGTGTGTGTCCGGGGACATGTGTCCAGAACATGTGTCCGGGGTTCAGTGACTCTCTTATGGGAGGGCTCGGCAGTTGGGAGTAGGAGATTGATTCTTTTGCCCTGGTTTTGCTGTTCTTTTCCTGCATGGTCAAGGGCAAGTCAGCCCCTTCTCAGTTCAATTCAGTCACTCAGTCATGTCCGACTCTTTGCAGCCCGATGGACTGCAGCACAACAGGTTTCCCTGTCCATCACCGACTCCCAGAGCTTGCTCAAACTCATGTCCATCGAGTCAGTGATGCCATCCAACCATCTCATCCTCTGTCGTCCATTTCTCCTCCTGCCTTCAATGTTTCCCAGCATCAGGGTCTTTTCCAATGAGTTAGTTCTTTGCATCAGGTGACCAGAGTATTGGAGTTTCGGCTTCAGCATCAGTCCTTCCAATGAATACCCAGGACTGATTTCCTTTAGGATTGACTGATTTGATCTCCTTGCAGTCCAAGGGACTCTCAAGAGTCTTCTCCAACACCATAGTTCAAAAGCATCAATTCTTTGGTGCTCAGCTTTCTTTATAGTCCAACTCTCACATCCATACACGACTACTGGAAAAACCATAGTTTTGACTAGATGGACCTTTGCTGGCAAAGCCCCTTCTCAGGACCTGTTTTACTTACCTGTGCAGTGGGGACTCTGGTCCAGGGGGTGTCTCTAGACAGGTGGTCGAGTAGAACCTAGAGAGGACTCTTTCCTTGCCATCCTTACCTGCTTTCAAAGAGCAGGTATCAGGATAAATGTAATGAGTTAAAAGTGGACAGGCCAGCATGAACAGTGATTCCTGAAGTATAATTTAGGAGCCCATAGTTACAGCACATTTGGGGTCTGGGTTCCACCTAGATGCCCTGCTTTAAGAACTCTCTGAGGAGCACAGCCGTGAGGGTGTCACTGATGTCTGCCCCATGGAGAACACGGTAGCCCCAGGGGAATGGCTCCAGATGGCTGAAGGGTTATCACTGCTACAAGGGGTCTGCTTTTTCCCTGAGTAGAAGCTGCAAGGAGTTAGATGTCAGCTCAGCATCAGGAAAAATGGTATAACTTTTGGCATAGTCCAAGGACAGACTCATGAATCATCTGGTGAGGATGCTGCCCAGAGAATGTAAATATCACATGGAGGAGGAGCTGGACCAGGTCATCTTTATAACTTCTTTGCTAACCCCAAGAGTCCTTGAAAACAGGGATTCCCATCTCAGCCTGATCTCTTGATTCCTAGCTCAGGCCCACAGAGCAACATCTCAGCCTGGTCCAGATTCCCTCCACCTGGTGCCGTGTTGCCTTCCAGTCGGCTCTGCAAATATTTGTTTCCTGCAAAGCACATTGTCCTTCCCCCTGCACTTCAGACATTAGCTTCTCTGATAGATGCCTCCCCCAAGGTCACATCCAGAAACTTGATTAAGGACCCAGAGGATGCAGGCTCTGTCATTAGGCCTGCAGCCAGGCAGACGACCTACTGTCTCAGCCCTCCCGGAAAACAGGGCCAAATCCAGAAACAAGTACAATTTTGAAGCACTAGTGTACCATTTTTCATTTATGCTTATTATTGTTTGTAGCTATTTTCCTGAAACTGAGGCAGTTTCCAAGGGTGGGTTTCCATGGTAACTGAGTAGCTGTCTAGAGTGGCTCCCTACAGATGTTTCTAAAATGGCCCCTTTTCTCTTCCCGGGGGTGCTTTGCTGGTTTGATGTAATCTGAGAAAGGACTGCCCACTGTGAAGTTACAGGCAACCAGGAGGGCATCAGCTCCAGCGTAGGCAGCCTATCTCCTTTCTACACTCTGTGTTCCTGCCAGCATCCCACACATACGCATAAAGAATAGCAAATTTCGAGCCTGGGGAAGATTTACTAAGCACTCTTTTTCTAAAGACACATGAACACTTTGGTGTATTGGTCTCCAGTATTCCCTGATCTCAGGGTCTTCCTTGTACTGTCCTGAGACTCAGAACATCTGGGATCTAATCCTAGCTCTGGCCCTAATTCACCGGAGTAATTTAGGAAAAGACACACTTGGCTTCCATGACCCTAGTGTCTCCTTTTATAAATGAATAATGAGTTCCATCATTCCTAGACCAGCGGTGTTATAATCAAATGAGCTGATACATGAGAAAGCACTAATGAAAGTCTGCAGTGCAATATCAGAGAAGGCAGAACACAGCATACACACCACACTCTCTAGTCCCTCGCCCAAGACAGACATCACTAATCAGTCACAGCTCTTTTCCCCACTGAGCACAGATGGAATCTTGGGATCTTTTTCACCATGGTACTGCATAATGGGGGTCACTCCCCGTTGGTCTGAGTCAGCTTGGCACTTACGTAAGGGATTCACAAATCCCTTAGATTTGATGCAAATCCCTGGGATTCACAAATCTAAAAATAGTAGAGAATGAGAGAGAGACAGTAGTTATCTCCGCCTGAAGCTGGTGCATCCTTGGAGAATTGTCCAGAAAAAGGAATATGGTAGGGGGACCAGTACTACCCCCAGCTGGAGTCACTGCCAAGGTGGGCTCCCAAGGAGGAGTACATCCTGGCCTTATGATGCTACTGTGGCTCTCTGAGGACACTGCCCTTGCTCGGTACAAGAGGAAGGAGATACATCCCTCTCCCCTGAGAGCACGGCCGTCCATAACCCAGCTGGAAGAGCTCTGGGCCCCTCAGGGAGCCCTCTAACATAGTGGCTGAGTCCCACACTGAGTTCTAGAGAGAGGAAGGCAGAGATACACTCAGTGAGCTGTGGGGATGCCCGGCTCTGCCCTGTAGTTCTGAAGGCAGGATGGTCAATCACCAGGAGGCCGGCCTTGGGGCCTCTCTGGAGCTGTGTACACGGGACAGGAGATTTGGAGATAGGCTGGAGAAAGCCTCTTAGAGGGGAAGGCTATTGCTTTCAGGAGCCGGGCTCCAGGCTTCCAGGAGTATGAACTTTGGCCCAGAAGCGTGTTCTCTGCTCTCCCCCTCTGGCTGCCCTCCCAGCCTGGGACGTGATGGAGGTCCAGGTTTCCATGGTTCTGGCTCCACTCTGGGCTCAGCTCAGGCTTTCCCACCCAGATCAGGCAAGAAGAGACTTCTTTGGCAGGGCTGTGCCAGTGAAGAGTCCCTGCCATGTACACAGCAGTGTCCCAGAGGAATCTGTGCCGTCAAGCCCTGATCCCGCAGGCTGCCGCCGCCTCCAGGCTCAAGGATGGCCAGGTGGCTTTGGGAGTGCACCAGATGTGGAAAGAGAAAGGATGCTCTGTGCCAGCGGAAATACCTGGTGAAACCCCAGGAGCAGGTCCTGACAGTCTCTGCCAGCTCAGTCTTTGCCTCCCCTCCAGGTAGCCGGAAACCCCACTCACTTGGCCTGGGTGCTCAGAACTTAATTTACTAGCAGAAGAATGTATTGGGTTGGCCATAAAGTTCATTCAGGTTTTTCCATCAGCTGATGCAGACAAACCGAAACGAATTTTTTGGCCATCCCAATAGTTATGAAGGGGCAACCTGACCTGTACCTGCCCGCCTCTGAAGAAACCTGAGAAAGGAAGCTGGGAACTTCCGGAGATCAGCAGAGGCCTTGGCCTTCAGGTGACACTTTTTCAGAGAGGGCTCCACAGGCATGGCGGAGAAGGGACATCCTAGGAAACAGGGATGCTGAGGGCAGGCACAGAGCCCAGCGGTGACTAAGGAGTCACCAAGTCCCTGAGAACCTCCCAAGAGGGGGCCCCTTTGAGGTCACCTGACGTTAGTGGTAGGAGGCTCACTAGCCCTGGCCGCCCACCGCCTCACTCTCCCTACCCTCCGCTTGGCTGAGCCAGGAGAATGGATGCTTTGTTGAGTCTGTCTCTCTCCAAGAGCAGCTTGAAAGCTTCAGCCAGGAGCAGACAGCCCTGACTCTATCCTCGCCATCTGTGTTTGTGGGTGGTGCCCAGCCCTCCTCTTTACCAGGGACAGGTTCCGGGGGAGTGGGATTTCCTGGCTCCTCTCCTGCCAGGGTGCCCTGCTCCTCATTGGCCCCTTGGTAATGCTGCTTTCTTGGGACAGAGCTCCAGGTGCCCCATCTCCCCAGAACCTTTTCCTCCTCAGGCACCCCAACTGCAGGGGGAAACAGCCCTGCGTGAGCTTTGGCTCCTGTGATGTAATTCTCAGAGATGTGATTTCTGAAGCAGTCCTGGCCTTGTGACTTGGGCTTTTCTCTCTCCAAATGCCCCTGGAAAGCCGGGAAGACAGTTTCTTTTTCTCTTTTAACCTTTTATTTTGTATTGGGATGTAGCCATTAACAAGATAGTGATAGTTTCAGGTGAACAGTGAAGGGACTCAGCCATACATACGCATGAATCCATTCTCCCCCAAACTCCACTTCCATCCAGGCTGTCACTTAACACTGAGCAGAGTTCCATGTGCTGTACAGTAGGTCCTTGTTGGTTATCCATTATAAATATAGTGGATATATTGTGTACAAATATAACTCCCTAACTATCCCTTCCCCAGCCCCCCATAATCATAAATCATAAGTTAGTTCTCTAACTCTGTGAGTCTGTTTCTGTTTTGTAAGTTCATTTGTATCATTTCTTTTTAGATTCCACATATAAGGGATGGGGAAGACAGTGTTTCTGTTATCCATTGTCCTCTAGGAGAGTAGCTGATGAATTATTCCCCTGCCTTCCCAGGTGGCTCAGTGGTAAAGAATCCACCTGCCGTGTAGGAACCGCAGGTTCAATCCCTGAGTCGGGAAGATCCCCTGGAGAAGGAAATGGCAACCCACTGCAGTGTTCTTTCCAGGATAATCCCATGGACGGAGGATCCTGCAATCCATGGGGTCAGGGTCAGATGTGACTAAGCATGCATGCGTGCGTGCATTCTCTCCCTGTGGCTCCCAGCATGGCTGTCTTTAAGTGGACTTGGGGATCAATAGCATGGCCATGACCCCAGAGAGCTTCTTGCCTCCCTCTCTCTAGGCTGGGGTGTGCCACTTCACGACTTAAGTCCTCAGAAGCTCCCCACCACCATCCCTCTGACTCCCTGAGGCAGGGCCTGAGTCAGCAAGGGCCAGGGCTCTGCCCCACCCAAACCTGAGGTTCTGGGTTGGGCCTTTTGCAGGTGCTCCAGGAATCCAACCAGAAGGCTCTGCTCTCTGAGGTCAGAGAAGTAAACTCTGGCTGCACAGAGCTCCTCACCCCACCCCACCCCCACCCCACCCCCGGCTCCCATCCCCAATCCAAGAGGGTGAGTGCCTGCGCAGTCTCTTTGTGACCCCATGGACTGCAGGATGCCAGGCTTCCCTATCCTTCACCATTTTCCTGGAGCTTCCTCAACCTCATGTACATTGAATCAGTGATGCCATCCAACCAACACATCCTCTGTCGTCCCCTCTCCTCCTGTACACATATTCTATCTTGATTCACTACAAACTCGTTTTTTGAAAAGCCAAGCCATTTTTGCCAAACTTAAAAAAGTGTTCGTTGCTCAGTTGTGTCTAACTCTTGGCGATTCCATGGACTGTAGCCTGCCAGGCTCCTCTGTTCTTGGGATTCTCCCGGCCAGAATACTGGAGTGGGCTGCGATTTCCTTCTCCAGGGGATCTTCCCAACCCAGGGACTGAACCCAGGTCTCCTCCGTCTCTGCACTGAAGGCAGATTCTTTACTGCTGAGCACCTGGGGAGCCCCAGTCCTGGAGAGTAGGACCACACGAAAGAGGTTCAGCCCTGCTAGCCCCTGGACTGTGGGGGCACTTGGAGATTACATCTTCTTGCTGGCTCAGTTTTTCTTCTATCAAATGGGGATAATAATGTGACCTCCAGGGGATAGTCTTAGGGCTCAGATGATGAAAAGACAAGTCAACATGGGGTATATTTTTGGTGCCATTCACAAGGAAGGCCAGGGGGTCTAAGCCCCGCCTTTGACTGGGCTGTTTGACATCACTGCCGTGGCGGTGGTCTGTTCTTTTTGCTTTTGAGCTGCGTGAACTGTTTGTGTGTTTTAGAGATTAATCCCTTGTTGGTTACATCATTTACAAATATTTTCTCCCAGTCTGTATGTTTTCTTTTTGTTTTGTTTATGGTTTCCTATGCTGTTGTGAAAGCTTTTACCTTTACCTTTTTCATTTTGAAGTGTGGCTCCCAGGCCAAGTTCAGATGCTCTTGGTTTGCAGAGGGGAGAGGATGCCCAGAGTCAAGTCTCAGACACTCATTGCAGCCAAGTTGCTCTGTTCTCTCAGAGCAAGTGAGTGACTCTGGCCAGGGCACAAAGGTGCCCGATGTCAGCCACAGCTGCCCTGTGGATGGGATGAGTGTACACGGGGCGAGGCCAGGCTGAGCTTGACTGAGAGCAAGGGCAGCCGGGCCAGTGGGCTAGAGTGTGTGTTGAGAGATGAGGGGTACCTGAGACCCCCTCTTGCGGGTGAGGCTCTGTAGCTAAAGGGGTGGCTGGGCCCTCAGGCTGCTGGAGAGGAAGAACTGGGAGGGCCAGGCTCTGGAGAAGCCCTGCGCTTGGGCCCACAGTCTTGTGAGGCTGGGTTGATGGACAAGGTAGACAGTACCGTAGCACGGCAGGGTCTCCGGTTCCAGGCCCCATGCCTGCTCTAGGCTTCTCCCTCCCAGCTGTAGCAGGGGCTGAGAGCATCCAGGCAATCTGAGGAATGGGAGGACCCAGAAGTCTTGTGGTCTGCTGTGTGTGTGTAGAAGCTGCGTTGTTGCACGCACAGCCCCTCATCAGCAGAGCCTCCCCCCAGCTCCAGTGGGCAGGAACATTGCTTCTGTTTGACAGGAAAATTCAGTAGGAATGTCTTGCTGGCCATTTGACCCCCGGTGCAGCAGTTTTATTGTGAGTTCTCTTCCTGGCCCCTCCCCAGGGCTGCCTGAGGTCTGCATTCCCTGATGGGGAAGTGGAGAAGGGAGCATGGGGTGGGAGGTGCAGGGTGTGTCCCCTCAGCCTGGGCCTCCTGTGTCCAGCGGCCCCTCCCCAGCCCCCTATGCCCATGCCGGCACAGCCAGCACACAGCCTGAACCCTCGCCCCAGGCTCATGAAGGTGGAGGCATGTCCTCTTTCCTGTAGCCCAGGATTTTGTAGGCAAACCTTAGGTCTGTGTGTGGACTTCTGAAGTCCACACCAACCCTGATGAGGAAGTGGACAGGAGGCCTTCTGTCAGTGTCACAGACTCAGCGCAGAGCCATGGGTAGGCATTGTTGGCTTCCTTTAACCCCAGAATCAGTGGTCAGGGGAAAGACACATCTGGAGGGCTCAGCAGGGCTCAGCTCCCTCCCTTTGTACAAAGGCCAGCACACCCCAAAACAGGCTGTCACCAGCCCCTCAAGCTCTGCCTTCTGCTCAGAGGGCAGCATCAGCCATCACTGCCCATCACAGTGTTCTCGTCTGGAACCCAAAGTCCGGAGGCCTTGCTGTAGCCTCCTGACCTGGCCCTGCCGGCCTGCCTGTGCTCTGGAATAGGTGGAGCCGCCAGCCAGCCCAGGCTGAAACCAACCCAAAAAGGTCCAACCCCCTGCCTTGGACTGGCAAGGGCCCCCCTGCCCAGGTGGCAACTTGCCCTCTCACTAAGCTGGTGCTCATCCTTCAGCCTGGCTGTGGCCTCTGCAGACAGACAGCACCAGGAAAGCCTCACTGTGGAGCCCCAGGAGGGAGGGAGGGACAGGCGTGAAGAGCACAGCCACCTCTGCAGCCCCGGAAGCCGCCGCCGCCCCCACACACATACACAGAGCTGGGCTCTGAGGGCTTCGGGGGGCTCGCTCTCTCTCAGCAGGGGCCTCTTCCTGTTTGAGCCACGGGGAGCTCTGGGCAGGGGCTCATCAGCCAGGCCTCGGGTGGGTCTAGGAGTCGTGCCCTTCCCCACAACAGGGAGGTAGGTGGGCCTCCTGTGGCCCTGGAGCTGCCCAGCTCCAGGTGGGACATGGCCACGTGTGGGCTAAGTTCTCAGCCAGGACAGATTCCTCATTCCCAGTCTAGTTGGACAGGTTGAGGCTGACACACCTGGAAGAATTTGGAGTGCGGGAGAGGGCCTGGGCTTGGCTGGAATGTGGGCCTCCCTGAGAGGTGTGTCAGCCTTCCTGGATGGTGGAAGGAGCCTTCCTGGAGCTGCCTTAGAGCTAGTCCTGCCCAGGGCTCCTTCCTGCAGCCCCAGGGTCCCCAAGCAGGGGGATCCAGGGACCAGGAGGCTCCAGCAGCCTCCAGCTGATGCCTGGCTTCCCAGCTGGAAAGGCTGTGACAGAATCCCAGGAATGTGCCTTGAGCTCAGAAAGAAAATTCCCAAAATAACTTCTATAAATACTTGAGGGGACGGATGGGAGGGAGCACTCAGCCTGGCCTGCAGCTGGCCTAGCCCCAGGGCTGCTTCCCAGGACCACCTCCCCCACACAGCCAGACCTTCCCGCTGCCTGCCCCCACTCGGGGCAGGCAGTGAATTAACAGGGTGACACGCGTGCAGTGGCAGTTCTGACAAAGGCCGACAGGACCCTCCCTCCCCCTCATCCCTACCCCAGGCTGCAGCTCCTGACTCCGCCCTGTGCCCTGTGCCCTGTGCTTCGGCCGGGAACCTGTATTCCTAACAGGGAGGGGCCCCTCAGAGTCACCATGCACTCCTGAGACCAGACCCCGCCAGCCTCTGTGGCCCTGAGCAGGTCACTAAGTACACATAAAGGCCTCCAGTGTGCCTGCTTCTGCATCCAGGACCATCCCCCTGCCAACACTCTTTTGAGCTGTTGTCCTGTGGGAAATCACAGGGCAGGAGCCAGGGACCCTGTCTCTTTCAGTCCAAGAAGGGTGGGTCAGGGATGGCATTCAAGAGCCCACAGTAAGGAGCATGGTGTCAAGGTGGTGGTGTGAGCAGAGGGCGCCATTCTTGGGGAAGGCTTCCTGGAGGAGCAGCAGGTAGATGAGATGTGGCTAGAGGCCTCCTCCTCCCGAGACCCGGGGAGGGAGGCAAGAGGGAATGGATGATCTCCCGAATTTCTGGGGACTCGCCCCACTCCCTACCCCACCCCCGCCCCCTGGCCCTGCCCCTCCCTGAGCTCCCGTTACAGGCGCGATGCTCTGCCACATTCAGCAACTTGCACTTTGTTCTAATCCCGGTGTGGGCACGGCTGTGGCATTTGCCAGGTCAGGCGTCAGGCTGAGAGTCGCTCAGTGGTCTGGTCTTCCCCTCTCGGCGCAGGATGGGGTTGAGTCACGGGGGGGTATCTGGATGGAATTGAAATACCGGTTCTGTGTTCCCACCACCTCCCTGGAGACCTGGGGATGTGGTTGCCGAGAGGGTGACTGATGGCTGGCCGTGGGCACAGTGCCAGGCTCAGGGCAGAGCAGGTGAGACCTCGCACCCTCGCGGAGCGGGGCCCCGCCTAGTTGTCAGGCAGCAAACAGCGCTGAGTTGCTACCAAACATGAACCCGACAGGCTGGTGTCTCGGGCAGGTGGCAGCAGATCTTGTTACAGGCCCTGGGCCTCCGGGGCCCAGCCTGACCCCGGTGTCTCCTTTCAGGCTCTCAGGTCAGCACCCCAGGGTGGGGGGAGGTGATCCAACCCCACCCATCTGACCCAGTATCTCCTTTCGGGCTCTGAGGTCAGCACCCCAGGGTGGGGGAGGTGACCCAGCCCCACCCCAGCCCACAGTCTCCTCCATGGGGAGCCTGGCGCTCCACTGTCTGCACCCTCCCTGCCTCCCCCCGGCCCAAGCCCCTCTGTTCATCCTGGGGACACTTTCATTTGCTGCTGGCCCACCATGCAGCCCGCTCACAATTTCGCATTCATTGTTGCAGAATCCTCACAATAGCCTGCGAGGTGTAGGACTGCTCTATCTGCTGGTTTCCAGACAAGGAAACAGCGGCTCAGAGAAAATGGACCACTCGCCTGTGGCCGCGGCCCCCGTCAGTGGCAGGGCTCGATCCCGACCCAGCCAGGTCTTCCGGCTCTGAGCCCTGTGCGGCCCCCTCTACAGAGGAGCCGGCCCCAACCTCCTGAACCGCGAGCAAAACCAACACACGACACCCCATGCAGCCCTCCCCAGACACCTGCGCGGTGTTGAGATCAGGGGTTTTCAAAATCATTTTTCACGAGAGAGCCCTCTTTTCAGACAGAAATCTCACGTGGACGCTGGACACAGGAAACGTGTGTGTAAAGGCCACTGTGGCCCCGCCCCGCCAGCCCGCTGGCCTCCCCGTCTGGCCTGTTGCTCCCCGTGCACAGCACTCCCAGGGCTCAAACCTTCCATTTTTGGTGCTTAATTTTGGTGTCTGGCGGCCTGTCGTCTTGCCTTCCTGCCCTCCTCCCTGTGGGCCCTGTTCCATCATGCGCAGCTCGGGGTCCAGATCCCAAGGCCATGTGGTCAGAGCAGCTTGGCCCGGAGCCCCGCTGGACACGCTGAGCACTGCCCTGTGGTCTTGGGCAGCCCTGAGTCAGCATGCTCCCATCTGTCCAGATCCAAGGGCTCTGCTAATGCTCCATCCTGGGCCTGGTTCCCCCGTCCTCCTCCATCCCTGTGGTCCCCTGGGGATAGCGCTGCCCTGGATTGAAGTGCTCCCCTTCCTTTTGGCCCCCTGGACACCTGACCTCCAGCCAGCACCTCTGACAGGCTTTTCCGAGGGCTTCCTGGGCACCATCTTTCACTCTTGCCTAATTGGTTGTGTTCCAAGCCCTCGGAGGACTTTATGAAAGCAGGCATGTGCATCTTCCCCAGTGGGTCTCCATAGCAACAGAGGGCCTAACTCTGGGGAGTGCGGCGAGGAGGAAAATGTTCCAGCTAAAAATGTACATGGCCATCAGTGGGCGGGCACCCGAGAGGGGGCCTCCAGGCACACAGAAGGCAGCTCTTGGTCCCCGGCTGTCCAGGAAGTCAGTGTTCGGGCTTTACCTCGCAACTTTGAACGAGAGGCTGGCCCCTGTGCTGCTCCCCTGTGCCACCTTTGAGGGCTGGGCCACAGGTTGGTGGGACTGGAGGTTGAAAGGGGACCCTGGCCCCTCCCCCTGCTCACAGCCCTGTTCCCCCACCCCCCACCCCCTTCCCGGTGTGCGTGGACGTGGAGGGGACAGTGTGCCAGTTTCACTTCCTATCTCTTTTGTGACAATTCCTGAGACTTCCTCTCTCTCTCTCTCTCTGGTGCTTGAAGCCAAACAGCACGACCAAGCTTCCCAGGCAGCCCTGACCCCGTCTCAGAGGCCCTCCTTTCACCCAGCATCTGTCCCTGATCCCCAGCCATCTGGGGCCCTCACCTGCCAGGCCAGGCAGGGATGGGCTTGGGTCCCAGGAAGACAGGCCCCTGATGCAGGCACAGGAGCCGTCCATCCACCACAGGCTTGAGGACCTCCCACTCCTTGGTCTCACGTGTCCCTGGGGAGAAGGCAGCGCCACGGTGCAGCTTGGGGGTCTTGGGGTAACAGACCCATGGACTGAGAGCTCACATATGCCAGCGTTGTTCAAGTGCTTTGCCTATACTGTGGTGGACACTTCACAGCCACCCCAGAAGTGGGCACAGTGGTCTTTCCCATTTACTGATGAGGGTGACCTGCTCAGGAGCCCTCAGCTATAACAGGGAGACTCAAAGCCAGGCCTGCTGACCTTAAAGGCCATCCCCTGGGACCAGGAGGGGACAGAGCTGCCCCAGTGGGTGACCTGGGAGGCCGGGCTGGGACTGACACAGGAAGGGTTTGCATAGGTCAGGGGCCCTTGACAGTACCCAAGCCTGAAATGCAGGCTTCTCCATAGCTTGTGGCCAAGCCACTTGTGCTCCTTACCCTGACAGCCAGGATGCTTGCCCCTCCGCCAGCACAGCCTCATTCACCACACCCTGTGCTTGCTCCCCAGGGTCTTATGCTGAGTCGGCTGGGCCATAAGAGCCTGGCCCAGAAGGTGCTACGGGACGCCGTGGAGAGGCAGAGCACCTGCCACGAGGCGTGGCAAGGCCTGGGCGAGGTGCTGCAAGCCCAGGGCCAGAGCGAGGCCGCTGTCGACTGCTTTCTCACCGCCCTCGAGCTGGAGGCCAGCAGCCCGGTGCTGCCCTTCTCCGTCATCCCCAGAGAGCTCTGACACTGCCCACAGCCGCGGGGACGGAGGAGCGGCCTGGTGGGCAGCAGGCAGGCGAAGGCAAGGAGTAGGGAGCATGGTCAGGGGAGGTCAGGGTCTCAGGGAAATACATCTCTAGGGAACATATCTGCCGGCTGCAACCCTGGTTCTCCTCACCTCCCCCACCTGACCCTGCTCTCCCTCCAGGGCCAGCAAGGACTGAGAGCTGCTCCTCTGGAGCAGGGTGGACCAGATTTGCATCAGAAACAAATCCCTTGTTCGTTGGGACTCAGACAGCATGGCATCTGTGAGCAAGGAAATAGCTGGGAGGCCACATCAACAGGGTACCTGTGTATCGTTTAGGTGTACAGTCAGGGTCTGAGGCTTGCATACCCCCTGCACCTGTCTGGAAGCCCCTGTACTATACCTGCCTTCAACATCCCTAACCCTGGGTTTCCCAGCTTTGAACAAGCTTTAGTCTCAAACCTCAGCTCTCTGCTCCCAAGCACCAAAGATGAGCCCCAAACAAGTTGCCCTTTGGCTGGGCCGAGAGAGTTCTGGGTTCCTTCCTCAGCCCCTTGGGAGACGGTCTGCTTGAACCTAAGTGACTGAGAGTGATGGTGACTGGACCGGTTCCCCGAGAGAGCTAGTAAGGGAGCCTCCCAGCTGTACATCACCACCCCCCAGGCCTCTGTGCTTGAGGGAGCTCCCTGGCCCTGGGCTCACACCCCACTCTCAGGTCACCTCCAGAGCGGTCATGGCTGTAGGGTTTGCTGGCAAGTGGGAAGACGATGGGCCTCTGGGGCCTCTCCCAGGTTTAAGTTAGTGGGCGGTGCCTGGCCTGGCCCTTTGTCTGATGAGGCTCTCGGGCCCCATTATGCTCATCCCCGCTGTTGCCAAGTGCCTTTAAGGCCTCTGGTGTCTGGCCAGGGGAATGGGTTCCGGCCCTAACTAACCTTCCATTTCTGCCCACCCCACCTCCCTGGAAGCCTGCCTCCTTAAGCCCTAGGCTGTAGCCCCAAAGATACTCACATGGCTGCTGGACTCAGCCCTTCCTGAATACCTTGCATCAGCACCTTATTCCTTCACGCCTTAGCTTTCTGGGCAGTGGGTACAGTGTAGATGCCTCTAGGGGTTATGATGTGGAGACTGGCCTTAACACCTTTCACTAACCACAGCCCATTCTTGGATGGCTCAAGCTCTGCCCTGGCCATTTGGTTTCCCCTGCCTGGAGCCAAACAAGGAAGGAGACTAGAGACCCCAGGAGGAGCCAGCCCTTCCTCTCTAGTCAGGCTGGCCTCTGTACGAGCGCAATACCCTTGTCTACAGGAGTCCTAGGGGCGGGGCGGGTTGCTGGAGGGTGGGGGGTGGGGTCTTCCCGGCTGGCTTCCCTAGCCCTGCTGCACAGTGCTCTTGGAGTTCTCCCCAGGAAGTCAGCCTCCACAGGCCCATCAGGGAATTCCGTATCTGCACCTTGAGTTTAGTTTCTAAAGCTCCATCTGGTATGTTCCTCACTTGAAGGTGTGTGGAAAGGTTGGGCAAGGGCTGCCCGGGTTTGTCAGAGCCAGGTCTGTTCCTTGGAGGGGAGGGGCTGTTGGAGGACACCCCCTCCCCAGCCTCCCGGCCGGGGCTCAGCATTGCACACCCGCCAGGCGCTACCAGAGCCAGCCTGTACCTCCCTGCCTTCCTGTGCTGGGCCAGGGACACTATAAGGACACCAGATCCTTCTCCCACCCGGGTGAAGGATCTCTGTGTGTGTATGTATGTGTATAACTATATATATATATATATATATATATATGATAGAGATCTATTTTTATTCTGAAATTCTATTGGGAAAAAATTCAACAAGAAAAAGCAGATGCTATTGGCTTACATTGGAATGCCCAGAGATTGTGGGTAGTGAACCCATGGTAACGGGAAAGGCAAAGCAACACCTGCATTTTGACTTGAAGCATACCCGATGGGAGGCCTCAGAGGGCCGGGCAAGTTGCTGACAACTGAAAGGTCTTGAATAAAGAGACCCGTGAAGGGAAGGCTGGTTTGTGTGAAGCAATATGCTCATGTTCATTTATCTACCAGTTACCCCTGGCCTTGAGTGAGTCCTGGAGAGGAGGCCAGGGTGGGGCTGCAAAGATGGGGGGAGGGGGGCCCTCGGAGGAGGTTGTGATGGGGGCCTGGGGAGCTGCAAAAGACTGCGGTGGGTGGGAGAAGGCAGAGAGGTCCTGACAGGGCTGGCTGGAGTGGGCCTCGTTCTGGCCTGCCACCTGCCCCTCACGTGGGCTGGACTTGCCACCTAACTGGAGAGACTGCCCCGAGGGCATGGCCAGGAGCGTCTTTAGCACCTTGGGGAGAGCCCAGGGGAGGGAGGGGTGTGTGATTAGGGTCCAAGCCACAGCCAGATCAGCCACCTGCTCTGAGAAGTCCAGACAGGTTCTCTAACAGATGTATGCCGCACGTGATACACTATGTCGGTGATAAAATGTGCATCAAAGGGTGACAACAATTTACACAAGCCCTGCTTTCTTCATGCACCCCAAGGGGTTATCTGATAAGACACCCACAGCTACACCCATCCAGTCTGAAGATGCTGCCCTCCACCCCAACACGCAGCCCTGTGGTCGGGTCAAGGGTTTGTTTTTCTGATGAGGAAGGACCCTTCAGGAGCTGCTGGGTGCCCAGCTTCGATTTCCCTCTGGTACTTTTTAGAAAATACCTTTAGTCTTAAGTGGGTTAACATTTAGTATCAAACTAGTTGTCTCACAGCCTCACCCCCAGCTCAGGCCCTCTGGGGAGAAATAAAGTGAGGGGGCTTCCCTAGTGGGGCTCAGACAGTAAAGAATCCACCGGCAATGTGGGAGACCCAGGTTCAATCCCTGGGTTGGGAAGCTCCCCTGGAAATGGGAATGGCTGTCCACTCTACTATTCTTGTCCAGAGAATTCTATGGACAGAGGAGCCTAATGGGCTACAGTCCATGGTGTCACAAAGAGTTCGACACGACTGAGCAACTAACACTTTCCCTTTTCATCTAGGCTATAGATGGTGTCACTTGCCTGCCTGGCAGAAAGGTCTAGAAAAGCTAGTCCTACCAGGAAGAGAATGGTAGGAATCTGGAGAGGGGTGGGGAGGGGAGGCTTTCCTGTCCCTGAGGAAGGCTTTTGTTGGTCAGATGTTGGGAAGTTGGGCAGTAGTGGAGAGCCAGGCATTCCGCCTGTAATGGACCTCCTGTTATATTCCACCTGTAACAGGACCTCCAGTTACAGGTCCACAGACTCCTCATTCACCCTTGAGCCATCCCTGGAGAGGGAGGAGTCAGCCTTGTGTCCAACCCATCACACCAGAACAAGAACAAGGGCTGGAGTTCTGGGACAAGCCTCAAGGTCTCACCATCACCCACATGAACCTCCAGCCCACAGCCGTGTAGTGTTAACAGTGTTTATCTGCAGGCACAACTATGAATGGAATTTCAGCCACCACCACCCAGACTTCTTTCTGGAACCAAAGTGGTCATTGTTGTAGACACACCCCCTACCCTACTGGGGCTCTCAGATGTTGTCACTGTGCAAATATTTCTTGGCCTTGCTTGGGAAGCATCCAGCTAAACAAATCTTGCCCAGCCCATGCTGCCAGCTTTCAGTGACAACCCACAGTCAGAGAGCCTCAAGCATCAGTGATGTGTCAGACCAACCCACATGGTGCCAACTTGGGTTCTGGAAGTTAGGGAGGTCCTACTGGGGAAGCATCCCATGCCAGAAATTCCTTGGAATCTGCATCAAGCTTTCAATTGCAAAAAAAGCAGAGACCCACTGAAAGTAGCTCTAGGGAAAGAGACAAGGGGGGTTCCCTGGACCCCGAAGGCAGGGACTGCAGGGCACAGATCTGAGGCCAAAGCAGCTACGTATCTGTCTTTGGTGATGGAGTCAGTACCCAGGGTGAGCTCGCAGGCCCAGCTGTGCCCTGGCTGGCCCATGCCCTTGAAAAGTCACCAACTCTCTCTGCCTGTCTCCTCATCTGTTCAGAATAATCCTGAAATAGTGTCTGCTTTGTGGACTGTCCTGATGATTAAGTGAGAAAAACAAAGAAAGAGCCTAGAACAGTGCCATGATAACCACTGGAGACCATGTGATGACTTTCCCTGCCCCCGCCTGCTCCCTCCTCCTCTCCCTGCTGGCTGCCTCTGCTCAGAGATGCTCCCAAAGGACTGCATTCAATCCACACGCTCAGGCTGCAGCTCCCCTCTGCACAGCTTAGCTTAGATTCTTGGATGCGAGGATCCCGTTGGTCCCACTCATTTTTCCATGGGTCTCTAATGACAACCAGCTGTGACCAGAGGACATGGGCCTCAGGACACAAAATCTGGCTGCTTGAGCTCTGGGTGAGCAGTAACAGGCCCCTTCTGAAACCCCGCATCAGCCCATCACTCCCTCAAGCCCTCCTGGGCCCTGGTGAGATGGAGGTGCCACTGGAGGAGAGAGATGACAGAACTGGCACCCACCTTTGCCCTTCCCTATCACTGTCACTTTATGGTACACTGTGAGGCTCCTGTCCTGGCTCTTGATGACAATGACAACCCTAACATTCTCCCTGCACTATACTGGTATACTTATCCGTGAACTCCCTCTGACATTGCTTCTCTGGTAGTCAACAACCTAGGGAAGTGGGTTTTGTCCCCATGAAAGGTGATGCGATTACAGCGCCTCCGCTCACAGCTTGTAACACAGCCAAGCTGAGGAAGGTCCCTGCCCACAGAGCTCCCAGCTCACTGGACGGGAGAGAGGCAGCAGAATGATCCCTCTGGGTTCCATGGAAACATGTATCACCAGGAATCCTGGGCTGAAGTGTCACAGGGGCAGATACACGGGTCCAGAGCCTCACCCCACCCACCCCATTTCACTGGCAGCTGCAGCCCATGGCCCAAGACCCACACTTCCAGGGGAGGAGAACAGCCTGTGCTGCCTGCCGCCCTCGCCCTTTCTGCAGCCGGAGAGGAGGTTTCTGAAACAGAAATCACTCAAGAAGCTGGAAAGTCACCCAAAAAGCAAGAGGGTTCTCAAGATGCCAGGCAACCCAGAAACAAGAGAAGGTCACCACAGGAGCTGCGCACCAGGTCATGTGACAACGCGTGGCCTGCCCACCAGCTGACTGGGCCATGGGCGGTTTCCAGAACCAAAATTCCTCTGCTGTGCACCGGCCCACCGCCCAAGAGGTGGCAGGGGCCCCCGGCGGAGAGGCCCCCAGACTGCCGCGACTCCCCCTCCTCCCTCACACTCTGACTCATTGTCTTCCCCTCTTAACTGTCTCTTTGGAGTTTGGCAAGAAGTCAGCCATTGTGGGCCTCTTTTAAAAACATATTTTTTTTTTCTGAACCATTTGAGAATAGGTTGCATAAATCATGCCCCTTTACCCCTTAATAATTCAGTGTATTTTTGTTAAGAACAAAGGCTCTTGTCTTACGTAACCACAGCACAGCTAACAAACGAAGGAATTCGCCCCGACACAGTATCCTCTCTCCTCTCCCATTCATATGCCAGTCTGTCACCACTGTTGTTTGTAGCACCGTCTTCCCCTGACCCAAGATCCCATACTCCACTTGGCTGTCATGTCTCTTTAGTTTCCTTTCATCTGGAACAGTTCCTCTCTCTCTCTTTGCCTTTCATGACACTGGCAGTGCTGAAGGCTGCAGAGGGTCTGGCCTCTGAGGTGTCAGTGTGGTTGGAGAAAGAAGCAGTTTGGGGACTTCCCTGGCAGTCCAGTGGTTAAGAGTCTGTGCTTCCATTACAGGGGGCATGGGTTTGATCCCTGGTTAAGAAACTAAGATCCCACATGCTGCATGGTGTGGCAAAATAATAATAATATAGCTCTATTTTTTTAAAAGACAACCAAAACAAAATTTTTTTTTAAAAAAAGCATTTCATGGTTGGAGCAGAGGTTGAAAAGCAGTAGAAGCTGGAGGTCAGAAAGAAAGGAGAAAAGCTGGTTGGAGGCTCCCCAGGTGGCACTAGCGGTAAAGAACCTGCCTGCCAATGCAGGAGACGTAAGAGACACGGATTCGATCCCTGGGTCAGAAGATCCCCTGGAGGAGAGCATGGCAACTCACTCCAGTATTCTGGCCTGGAGGATCCTAGAAGGCTAAAATCCATGAGTCACAAAGTGTCGGACACAACTGAAGTGACTTAGCACAAACGCACGCATGAGCGTGCACTGGAAGAGTTGGAAGAGTCAGGAAGATAAATGCAGAGCAGGTGAATCTCCGTAAAGACAGAGGCCTCCAAACAAACGGATGGCCATTTTTCAAGGGGGCAGAAAATGATGGAAGCCCAAGAGTTTCATTGATACTATCCCAGATAACCTTTCCAGCTCCTGCAGCCTGAGGTCAAGATTCCCATCTGAATCCTTTCCCTGGTCCTTGCAATGACCCCTCATGACTTAAGGGACCTTGGGTGTGTCTCTTCCTGGTGGCTCTGCCCATTCCCAGAGAGGCACACTCCTCTCAGTGTGCACCTGGAGACCAGCCTTTGGGGGGCACGTGCCAGGGTACCCACCTCTAGGGGGAGGAGCTCTGATCAGAGGCAAAGGGGCACAGGTGGGTGTGGCAAAAGCCCATCTCACAGGAAGTCAGTGCAAGAAAGTGAGGTGACTTGCCCAAGACCCCCACGCTCCAGGGCGGTGGTCGCCATGCAGGCAGTCTGCATGTGAGAACCTCGTCTACTGCATTCTTCTTGGGACACCTGCCAGCCAGAGGAGGAGCACATGTATGCTGAAACGGGCACCAGAGCACGCGTGGGGACACCACGGCAAAGACCAGCTGGCCTCAGGTGTCAGCTCTGATGCCCGAGATGGATCTCTTCGCTGGGCACAGGTCACAGCATAGGTGTATTCCCCAGCTCCCTGTCCCCAGGTCCCAACAGCCCTCCTGAGTATATCATGGCTGTTCAAGGGCCTACAGTTGTTCTTAATTCATCATATTCTCTTAATAAAACTGTATGTATGCTTAATCTCATTTTATAAATTATTTTAGAGGGACGTCCCTGGTGGCCAGTGGTTAAGAATCTGCCTGCCGATGCAGGTGACGGGTTCAGTGCCTGGTTGGGGAATTAGGGTCCTACATGCCGTGGAGCAACTAAGCCCACGCGCTGCAACCGTTGAGTCCTTGCAACCCAACTACTGAAGCCTACACGCCTAGAGCCCACGCTCCACAATGAGAGGCCATCACAATTAGAAGCCCACACACCACAACTAGCAAGTAGACCCCATTCACTGCAACTAGAGAAAGCCCATGCGCAGCAATGAAAAGCTCATGCACCAGGATGAAGACCCAGCATAGCCCCCCCCAAAATATATTCATATATCTTTACCATTAGGATCTTCATCTATACTATAGATACATGTATCATTAAACACAGCTTTCCAGAAGTTTCCTTTTCATTTCCATATAAGATAGGGCATATTTAAATTTTTGGAATAATGTGGCCCCTGGAGCCACATATTAGAAGCTGTTATTTACTTCTAATATAAGTAAAATATTAGGAGCATTGTCCACCCACCCAACCCCATTCCCCATAATATAACTTTTAAGGTGACTTTTTTTTAACTTTTTAAAAATTTTTGGCCAGGCTTCACAGCTTGTGGCATCTTAGTTCCCCAACCAGGGACTGAACCTGGGCCCGTGGCAGTGAAAGTGCCAAGTCCTAACCGCTGGACTGCCAGGGAACTTCCAACATGACTGCTTTTTAAGTGATCTCACAGAGCTTCATCTAACGTCTGAAGTCTTAAGGTCAACCTTCCAGGAATGATTTCTAAAATCAGTAATAAATTTTTTACCTTCTCTTTCAAAAAACTTAATTCATTTCAGATGGCTTTTGTCAGCACCAAACACCAAAAATGGCTGAGGTTATTTAGGCTAACCGTCCATCCCCAGACAATTCTTTGTGGCTCAAAATAAAAGGAACTTCCGTACTATAAAAGACGTTATGAAACCAGAAAGATGCCAAACAGCCAAAGCAATCCTGAGAAAGGACAAAACTGGAGGTATCATACTCCCTGCCTTCAGACTATGCCACAGAGTTTCAGTAATAAAGACAGTATGCTAGCACGAAAATCAGACACACACATCACGGGAACAAAAAGAGAGCCCAGGGACTTCCTCGTTGTCCAGTGGCTAAAACTCCCAATGCAGGGGGCTGCAGTCCAATCCCTAGTCAGGGAATTAGACTCCACATGCCACAGCGAAGAGTTCACATGCCATGCAACTAAGATCTGTCACAACCAAATAAATAAAAATTAATATTTTAAAAGATAGCCCAGAAATAAATCCACAAACTTATGGGCAATTAATCTATGACAAAGAATATACAATGAGGAAAAGACCATCTCTTCAGTAAGTGGTGCTGGGAAAACCAGACAGCTACATGTAAAATAATGAAATTGGGACATTTTCCCCACGTTATTTACAGAAATGAATTCAAAATGAATTAAAGACCTAAATGTAATACCAGAAACCATAAAACTCCCAGGAGAAAATGTAGGCAGAACACTCTTTGACATAAATTGTACCAATATATTTTGGGTCTGTTTCCTAAGACAAAAGAAATAAAAGCATTCACCTGAAACTACTACAACATTGCTAATCAACGATACCCAATACAAAATGCTTTTGGTGGTAAAAAAAAGTTAAAAAAAACAGGACCTTAATTAAAAGCTTTCGTACAGCAAAGGAAACCATTGACAAAATGAGAAGATAACCTACTGAATGAGAGAAAATATTTGCAAATGACATGACCAATAAGGGGGTTAATATACAAAATATATGAACAGCTCATATAACTCGACATAAAAAACAACCTGATTAAAAAATGGGCAGAAAACCTGAATAGACATTTCTCCAAAAAAGATACACAGATGGCCAATATGCACATGAAAAGATTCTCAGTATTGTTAATCAGAAATGCAAATTTAAACCACAATGAGGTATCACCTCACACCTCTTAGAATGACTACTACCAAGAAGAACACAGATAACAAATGTTGGCAAGAATGTGGACAAAAGAGACCCCTCTTACACTGTTGGCTGTAATGTAAATCCATGGAGCCACTGTGGAAAACAGTACGGAGACTTCTCAAAAAGCTAAAAATGTAACTACCACATGACCCAGCAATTCTCCTCTGCATATATATCCAAACTGAAAAAAATAAAAACATTAATTCAAAAAGATACATGTACTCCAATATTCATAATAGCATTATTTACAATTGCTAAGATATGGGACTTCCCTGGTGGTCTAATGGCTAAGATTCTGAGCTCCCATTGCAGGGGGCCCAGGTTCAGTCCCTGGTCAAGGAACTAGGTCCCACATGCTGCAACCAAATAAATAAAATAAAAAAATAGATACTTTAAAAAAAGATATTGCTGAGATATGGAGGCAACCTAAATGTCTATCAACAAAAGAAGATATGGTACGTATACACAATAGAATATTATTCGGCCATAAAAAAGAGTGAAAATTTGCCATTTACAACAACATGGATGGACCTGGAAGGAAGGTATTATGCTTGGTGAAATATGCCAGACAGAAAGACAAATACTGTATGATATCACTTATATGTGGAATCCAAAAACTAACAGAAACTATAGCAAAAAAGAAACAGACTTATAGATATGGAGAGGAAACTAGTGGTTACCAGTGAGGAGAGGGAAGGGGTAGAGGATTAAGAGGCACTAACAATGATGTATAAAATAAATACGCTATAAGGATATATAATATGACACAGGAACTATAGCCAATATTTCATAATAATTATAAATGGAGCATAACCTTTAAAAATGGTAAATCATTATGCTGTACACCAGAAACATCATATTGTATCAACTATACCTCAATAAAGTACAGTATTCAGTAAGCATCTGTGTGCTAACACTATAGTAGGCATCGGGAAATTCACCCATTCCTCAGTAGATCCCAACTCTTATAAACCCAGAGCCCACAGTCCAACACTGGCCTCAGGCAAGGGGATACACAGATGACACCACCCTTATGGCAAAAAGCAAAGAGGAACTAAAGATCCTCTTGATGAAGGGCAAAGAGGAGAGTGAAAAACCTGGCCTAAACTTCAACATTAAAAAAACAAAGATCATGGCATCTGGTTCCATCACTTCATGGCAAATACATGGGGAAACAATACAAACAGTGACAGACTTTATTTTCTTGGGCTCCCAAATCACTGCAGATGGTAACTGCAGCCACAAAATTAAAAGACACCTGCTCCTTGAAAGAAAAGTTATGACAAACCTAGACAGTGTATTAAAAAGCAGAGACATTACTTTGCCAACAAAGGTCTGTATAGTCAAAGCTATGGTTTTTCCAGCAGTCGTGTATGGATATGAGAGTTGGACCATAAAGCAGGCTGAGTGCCTAAGAATTGATGCTTTTGAACTATGCTGTTGAAGACGCTTGGGGAGTCCCTCGAACTGCAAAGAAACCAAACCAGTCAATCCTAAAAGCAATCAATCCAGAATAGTTGTTGGAAGGACTGATGCTGAAGCTCCAATACTTTGGCCACCTGATGCAAAGAGCTGACTCATTAGAAAAGACCCTCATGCTGGGAAAGACTAAAGGCAGGAGAAGGGGATGACGGAGGAGGAGATGGTTAGATGGCATCACCGACTCAGTGGACATGAGCTTGAGCAAGCTCCAGGAGATGGTGATGGACAGGGAAGCCTGGTGTGCTGCAGTCCTTGGGGTTGCAAAGAGTCGGACATAACTGAGTGACTGAACAACAAAAACACCTTGACTTTAGCCCAGTGAGACTGATTTGGGGACCCCTGACCTCCTGAACAGTAAGAGAATAAATCTGTGTTGATTTAAGCACCAACGTCTATGGCAATTGTAACAGGAGCCACTAACACACAGTTTTGTTAGCAAGCTCCCTGGGCATGGGGGTACTCTGCAGTCTGCTCCCATGCCCAGCCCAGGAGGGGCTGGCGATCAGAAGCCTGAACAGCTGTGACCATGCCGGGCATGTTTCCGAGCATCCCTGCCCCCTCCCAGGCTGCTCAGTTAAGTGGGGGCACAGGTCCCTGCCTCCTTGCCTCTCGCCAAGCCCCCTGTGGTGACCAGAGATGTACTATCACTGGGTCTGAGCCTTGCTTCCTGCCTACAGTTCTCAGGGACTAAGCTACACTCTGGCCCAAAGCAGCCACATTGCCACCTCCCTCCCCTGCTGGATGGGCCTCTCTGAGCCCCTATATCTCCTCAGAAGGGTGACATCCTATTCTGAGCTCTGATACGGCCAAGGGTGTTGTCATTAAGGCAATGCAAAGACCTGCTAAGAGACATCCTTCACGTGTCCACCCCATGGACCTCCCTTCCTCTAGCTCCTCCTCCTTCTGTCCTCGACCCCCCTTCTCTTACTTGCCACCTTCAACATCCAGGCCTCTGTCAGCCTTGGCTCCTCCTACCATCCACAGACGCGTCTTCACCAGGGAGGCGGCAGACGAGCCGGGCCAGGATCTGGGTCTCCAGCATTGGCCCCCACAGGCCCACCCAGCCCCTGTGGTCGTCAATCCAGAGCTCAAACCCCTCCGTTTGGGCCTGGCAGGTTCTGCATGCCTGCAGCCCTGCCCTTGGGCCAAAATCAAAAGATCTGTAAGGAGCCCAGCCTAGAATCAGGCTGACAAGAGTGACTGGGTTCAGGCCTTGCTCACCCCTCTATGCAGAACAGCCTCCACTAGAATGCTCCAGGAGCTTGCTTCCCTCAGTCCCGCCCAGCAAAGCCCTCTTCCCTCAGGACTCAGCGGGACACCAACACGGACCAATCTCTTCTTTTGAGCCGGAGTGTGACTTTTAGGGCAACGGCAGCCCTGTCTTAAACCTTTACAGGTTGGAGGACTATCTGTGGCCACACCTAGAGTTACTGGTGATTGGTGTTTTCACACTGTCCCAGCAGATATTCTCAATCTTGGCCAATCATTGCAATCACCTGGGGTGTGGGGATGGGAATGGGGAACAAAAACTACTGGGTCTGAATCCTACCAGTGGGTTTGATGATGTCTGGCACTTGCCAGGCTGTGAGATTTTTAAAGTCTCCCTAGGGGATTCTAAAATGCAGCTTAGAACAACTGATTTGGAACTTGTGGAACGTGTTTTCAAGATAAGAGGGCTTCCAAAGTGATTCTAGGCTTGGGGACCGGAGTCCAGGCAGCTCATGCAGTTTTGAGGCAGGTGGCACCAAGCAAGTGAGAGGTGGTGCTGGAGGCAGGGCCGGTCACCTGAGCAACCTGTGGCCCTTGGTCTCTGGGTCTGGAAGGTGTCCTCTGTGGGCCTAGAAAGCAGTGGAGGCGGGGAGGGGTTCACAGTGGGGATGAGGAGGGAAAGAGGAGAAGAGAAGGGAGGAGACAAGCTGTCCCCATCAGTGTGGTGGTTTTTGACATGCTCTGACTCAGTGCAGAGGGAATTTCACAGGGCAACAGCAGATGTTATTTGCAGCCAAGATGAGCCATTCCCTTTGGTTGAAGCCAAATTCTGAGGGCAACTGGGACATGTGAGTGGGAGGGAAGAGGACCAAGGGATGCTCAGGGAAGCCAGGGCAGGGACCTCGAGAAGCAAGCGTCACAGTGGTCCATGCAGGAGGGCAGAGAGACCCTGGAGAGAAGGCCCCTCAGGGATAAACACCACATTCCCTTCCATCTCTGGCTTCTCTAACTCAGTTTGGACCTGTCACTGGATGCACACAATGGCTGTAGCTGCTAGGTGTTAATATCCCATCTCGGAGCTCAAGCTCAAAGTTAACCCAGGTCTGTTCAGTTTCTCCATGTTGGAAAAGACAGGAGGAGGCCCTGCTCTTCAAACGCTGTCCCGGTTTTAGGCTCGTGGCAGGAAAAAGCCACCCAGAATCCCTCCGGTCTATTTGGGAAAGCCTCCCACTACCTGTATGCAGTACTATTTAAAACACCGGAAGATGTCAAAGAGGGGAAGCAAACACTGCTCTTCTCACTGCCGGGTGCCAGCCAGCCCTGCTGCTAGTACCCAGGGCACAGCTCTGTCATATCTCCTGAGTCACAGAGGAGGCAGGGGGCTGTGTTACAGACAGGGGGCAAGGCTGGTAGAGAGGACAGTGCTGGGGTCCCCCTGGCTCCAGAAAGATGACGGAAGCCACAGGAGCCGAGGGCAACATTAGTGCACAGACTCAAGACTCAGGGGTGTCCGGGTGGCCCTGAAAAATGTTCTCTCGCGGTTCCACCTCCAGCCAATGTCCCGGCAGGCCTCCCAAACCCCCTTCTTGCAGACCAGGCAAGAGACATCCACCGCTTCTTATGCTAAAAGGGTCTTCATTCTCTTCTAGAACATGGGGGAGGTGCCCCCCACCACAACTACACACATGACACAGCTGGGCCCCTGCAGCTGTATCTGTCTGCCCCAGGGGCCGAGGTCCTCCTGGCCAGAGCTGGAGGGTCCAGGGTGGACCCTTGACCCAAGCTGGCCAACTAGATTCTCTCTCCTAGGAACCTAGCAGTGGAATCAGGAGGGGCTGGTGACATTCTTTAGGGTGTGACATGAACAGAAAGCTGTGTTAGACCCAACGCAGCCAGCCTGAGAAACAGCGGGAGGCTGAGGTAAAGAGAGGAACCACTCCTGCCCACACCCATGGTTCACACTGCAGTCTGGAGATACCCCACAGACGTGCAGCACAATCTCCCTCCTGCCCCTGCCAGCATGAGGGTTCCCCTAACCCTCCACCCACAAGCCCCAAAACAGATGTGACCTCGCTCCTTCTAGAACCCTGCCCCACTGCCCTGAGCACCAGGTTGTGTCTACAACCTGGCCCACTGCTCCTGGATAAAACACCTTTCGTCAGAACTGCCAGTGTTACCTTCTGATTCTGCAGGGGCCTCTGACCCACTTGGAGAATAAAATTGGGAACTATCGGCCCTGTGGCCATCTGCTGATCAAAGTGGAACGAGAGCAGCCACCTGAGGCAGTCGCCTCATCCTCCAAGGGGCCATTTTCTGCTCTGAAGGAACTCAGTGCAGGGAGTTTCTTCCATAAAAGCAAAACATGGATAAACCCAAGGAGATGCAGGCCTCCCCTTCCTTGTTGCCCAATGCCTACTTTACAATGGTATTTATAAGACTATAGAAGTGGGGTTTTCTCAATATAATAAAATAGAAGGATTTATATTAGGTTTTCTTTTTCTTTTAGTTAAAAAGATTCCTTCCTATTATGGATGAATGACTCTGTAGTCTCCCCATCCTTCCTTTCTCCTGACGTCATTTCCTGAGCCCATGCCCTGGCTGGAGTCCCTGAACAGGACTGACTGCGGGGCCTGTGATCTGGGCCTCGCCCAACTCCCTCCCGCTCCGCCTGTACCCTCCACTCTAGCTGGGCCTGTTTCCCTCTGTTCCCCTCCAGCAAATGTCTCTTCCTGCTTTTCGCTCAAAAACCATTCCTTGCCCTCGACCTTCTTCCCTCTCCTCTCTGCCTATCTCAGCCTCCTGGTCCCAGGGGTGCCAGCCAAGCTGCCTGCTGCATCAGCCATCCTTCCCCACTTGGCCAGTGCTGCCCTGTCTCTGCTCTGAGCGCCTGTGGCCTTCGATGTCAGGGATCGCTCCTCCATGCACTGGGCACAGTGATCTTGCAGTTTCCTGAGACTGGGGTGTGTCTTCCCAGTGGGACTGCCGTCCACATGACAGCCACCCCTGAGCCGCACACACAAGGCAACCAGGAAGAGGTTCTTGGAATGGTTCTCAAAGCCTTCCTTGAGCCGGGAACTATTCCAAACCACCTTTCTGGCCTTGCCTCCCCTTTAACCCACCCTAAATTCAGTCACATGCTTCGTTCATCTTTGCCTCAACCCCCACTCCCCACCCCCAGCACAGCACCTGGCCCAGAGCATATCGTAAAAATATTTTTGTTAACTTGAAACCACAAATGCTCATCAGGCTGAATCAATATTGTTGTTTTCAGGGAGATGAGACAGAGAATAAACTCCTGGGTTCCCGTCAAGTTCAGGACGGCCCTTGTTGAAGCCTCCAGGAGTCCATGAGGAATGACAACCTCAGGGCAGTAGAGACTCAGCTAGAGAATCCAAGGCCGCACAGAGCCCAGCTGACACCTCCGAGCCCATCCAGGCGCTGTGAGAGCAGTCCAGGGACACAGCCTCTGGGACACAGCCTCTGACAATACCCAGAGCGAGCATATAATTTACTGTTCAAACTGAGAGACTTCTGAGAGACAACTGGACATTCTGCTGGAACTATTCCAGATAAGTGGGCTGGGCAGTCAGGTCAGGCAATCGAATATGGTCTGTGGTCAAACTCTCCTAAAGAAGAGACAAAATAGAACTTACGAAAACTCAAGAGTTGCTTAGGGCCAAGGGGGGGTTTATTTATTTTAAAAGCCAATTGTGTTATTGAAGAAAAAGCTGTGTTCTCGGCCCATTTTGGCTATGGTACGGGACTGCTTGGGGAATTGCGCTGAAGCTGTATATGCTCCTGGGCCCGGGGTTTTCTGAAAACACAACAGAGAACAGGAAGTGATGATACAGTGACACCAGGACCTAGAGCCTCTGAGCCTGGCTGTGGACTCAGGCGTGGCCGGCAAACCCCCACAGAAGGAGAAAAGGGCTGCACTGGTCTGGGCTAAGGCCTGTGCACCTGAGAACTGGAGCGTGTCCTCGGGACTGAGGCCTGCTCCTGGCCCCAGCTCTCCCTAAGGCTGCAGAGGTGCTGAGACAAGCAAGCGACAGCCCAGGGGAGGTGGGCTCACACTTCCCCCACACCTCAGGGCACACTTTCTTTGGGGCACCCCATCCCTGCGAATGCCAGTGCCCGCAGTGACTTCATTCTAGTGGTCATGGGTTGGAGAGGATGGATTCTGAACCTCAACAGTTGACCTCAGAAGCCCCAACTCCTGCATTTCCATCATCTTCCCCAGCACAAATAGAGTGAGATGTAGCACTACCAAGGCCCATGGACCTCAAACTCAAGGGATGGATGAGTTCTAGTTTTGAAGAGCCCTGTTTTCATTTTGATGAAATGCTTGAAAAGTTCAGTTCATTTCAGTCATGTCTGACTCTTTGCGACCCCATGGACTGCAGCACACCAGGCTTCCCTGTCCATCACCAACTCCCAGAGTTTGCTCAAACTCATGTCCAATGAGTCGGTGATGCCATCCAACCATCTAGTCCTCTGTTGTCCCCTTCTCCTCCTGCCTTCAATCTTTCCCAGCATCAGGGTCTTTTCCAATGAGTCACTTCTTCGCTTCAGGTGGCCAAAGTATTAGAGTTTCAGCTTCAGCATCAGTCCTTCCAATGAATATTCAAGACTGATCTCCTTTAGGACGGACTGGTTGGATCTCCTTGCAGTCCAAGGGACTCACAAGAGTCTTCTCCAACACCACAGTTCAAACGCATCAACTCTTCAGCTCCTGGCTCTCTTTATAGTCCAACTCTCATACCCATACATGACTCTTGAAAAATTATTCAACCAGTTATTTAAACAGAGTTTCTCTTATGTCATGGTAAGATGCCAATGAATGTCATTCTCATTGATTTCTTAGGTCATTGTTGTCCATGCTGAGGTGCATGCACATATTCTTGAGTACCCCCAAATTTTATCTTAGACAACGGTACCTCTATGTATGGCTAAGGAAAGGGTCTTAATGTCAGACTGGCCTGGATTCAAGTCCTAGTCCCACCATGAATGGCTTGATATGACACGTGCTTCCTACTTCCCACCCATCAGATGAGGTTTTGAGGTTCACGGGGCCCCCAGGGACAGGCAGCACCTGCAGGCTGGCAGCAAGTACCACTCCACACACCAGTTATCACCACTATTATGAGTCCCTATTATCACCAGCTTGTCACTGCCGTTCTTCCCTGCAGTTTGCTATCTCTGCAGGAAGCAGTGAGAGTACAAACAGGATTACCAGAGCGGTCAGCCCAGGGTGCATGAGATCAGCTGCCTGCAGAAGCTGCTTTAAATGACAGGATGTTTCCCTGGCCAAATGCAAAGGAGCAGCTTGGGAATCTAATCAAGTCCTGGCCGGACGTCAAAGGAAGCTGAAGCCCTTATTAGTGCTCTTAATGAGGAAGCTGCCTGTGTGTGGAGTCCAGGAAGGCCAGTGCCTGAACAGGAGGTTCGGGGGCCTGTACCTTGAGAGGCCATCCTTCGGGAAGCTGCCGGCTTCAGTCCTCAGACCTTGAGAACATCTGGCTCTGTCCCCCAGCCCTGATGTCACTGCTACCAAGCAAACTCCGTGGTTATCTGGCTTCCTTCCGAGTTTCCTACAAGGGGAGACGCTCCACAGAGCAGCGGCTCCAGACACCAGCCCCCTCACTGGACACTTGTAAAGGAATACCACCACCTTCCGGCTTCTCCATCAATCTCTTGGGACTTTGGTTAGCATTACTCCAACTTCCTGAAGAAGCTCAGCCCTGTGAGCTTGGACGAAAATCTGTTTGGATCACGATCATGCCACTAGGGTAGGATCTGCTGAAGGGAACCACTAGCCTCCTGCTGTCTGCCTGTTTTGAGTCTTTCTGGTGGGGCCTCCCCAGTTTTCCTCTAGAGAAAGACTGAATTAACCATCTCAAATCAGACTACAAACCAGTGAGTCTGGGGGACTTTCAGACTGAGGAACAACAAGGCCACGGGAATGAAAACTTTAATAATTAAACAAACAACCCAAGCCACTTTCATAAGCTCCATGTTGGTCTCCTCTAGGCCTCTGAGGCTCTCACACCCTCCCAGAATCTACCTCCTTGTGTATCTCCATGGACTCAGCCTCTTCCCTGTCTGTCCTGAGTCCTTGGGGACAGGATGATGGCTCAGGACTTAGTGGTCTCCTTTGGTTCAATGATAATGTTTCTGCTGTGACTTTCTGTCCCCAGAAGGCACATACACAAGGCACGGCAGTTCTATATGGGCCCACTGCCGGCCTCTATTCGTTAGAGGGGTTTCCCCACAAAGTAACCATGACATAACATTGATGGCTAATTACTGTGCCGGCTGTTCTCAACTCGACTCATAATTCAGCCATGGTCTTTGGGCCTGGAGTCACTTTGAGCCTGAAGCTGGCTGAGGGCTTATCTAGTGAGCTCGATACTCTGCTGCCTTATCAAGTAATCTTAATGTATATACACTAGAATTGTCGGGCTTCCCAGGTGGCGCCAGTGGTAAAGAACCTGCCTGCCAATGCAGGAGACATAAGAGACGCAGGTTCGATCTCTGGTTTGGGAAGATCCCCCGGAGAAGGGCATGGCAACCCACTCTAGTATTCATGCCTGGAGAATCCCATGGACAGATGAGCCTGCTGGACTATAGTCTGTAGGGTCACAATGAGTAGGACACAACTAAAGCGACTTAGCACACACACATGCACACTAGAATTGTATATAATTCTACTGCCCCCATCCCATTCCCCATGCCCACTCCACCCCCCACGTCAGCCACAAAACCTACAACCATATCTGTCTTTTAGGACACTTACTGAACAGGCAGGCAAGAATCGAGGTACTCTGGATTGAAAACAAGAAGTAACAGAAATTGCTGAAGGTATTTTCAAGTCATAATGACCTGGTCCTGGGCCTTCACGCTGGAGAAAAAAAATTGGTTTTGTTTCATAAATAGTGATAGCTGATATATTTTGATGCTTTACTTGCCTTTGATGAATAAACACACGAATCAGTGTGATATGGTAGAAAAATCCCTGGATTGGGACGTGGAAGCTCTTGTTAAGGTGTGCCCTGGCACCAGGCACTGTGAGGTGGGAATCATACCTGCTTTTCCTGCTTTACCTGCCTTGTGGATGACTGTGAAGACCGCAGAGGAAATGACTTATGAAAGTCTCCCCTGTCCCTGCCTGGACACCCTCGCCTCCCCCAGGACCCCTGCCCACACCAGCAGGTCACTCCATCCTTGTCCCTCTGCTGATGGTGACTTACTGCTCTGAGCTGTGAGTTTTATAAAACACACATTGAAACATGTTAATTATCATATGTGAAATCAATCGCCAGCCCAGGTTTGATGCTCAGGGCTGGTGCACCGGGATGACCCAGGGGGAGGGAATCGGGAGGGAGGAGGGAAGGGGGTTCTGGAGGGGGAACATATGTATACCCATGGTGGATTCATGTCAATGTATGGCAAAACCAACACAATAAAGTAAAGAAAATTTAAAAATAAATAAATAAAAAAATATATACTTTATCTAAAAAAATAATAATAATAAAAATAAAACACACTTATTCCATCACACAAATGCAGCATGTGTTCTCTTGGTCCCCCAGAAAAGTATTCATAGCAATTCACTGCCCTACGTACAATGCCATGAGATTAACATAAGTAGATGAACACAATTTTAAAAAGACAAACAGCTCAACAGAAAAGTTAGCAAAAGGCAACTGACAGAGGAAACTCACAGTGAGGTGAGGGGGGCGGAGCTCTAAGGTCATTAATAACAAACTAAGTTCTAATTAAAAGAACAATGAGATATACTTTCGTGGGGGTCAGGAAAGAAAGAAAGAGATCAAGGAAGGAAAAAAGAAAGGAGGGAGGGAGAAGCCAAAACCTTTTGCGGGGGTGGGGGTGGGGGTGGAGCCCAGGGCATGCACAGCTTGGCTCGCAGGATCTTGGTTCCCAGACAAGGGACTGAACCTGCACCACTGCAGTGAAAGCCCCAAGTCCTAACCTCCAGTTAATTCCCAAGAAACTAAAACTTTATCCACAGTGTGGATACTCCTACATGGACTCTGGCAGAGGTATTAATTTGATTAGCCTTTCTGAAGCATAACTTGGCACGCTTGAAATAGCTTAAAAACACATATAACTATCCAAAGGGAGAGAAAAAAAACAGGAGTCTGGTTACAAGATTGTTGCAGGAATCCAGAAGACAAATAATGAGTCCTGAGCCCAGATATGGTAGGAAAATGAATACAGCCCAAACACCACAGTAGATAATGTAGATAAAATGTTAACCATTTTTTCCTTACTAGCAATTCATGTCTTTTCCTCTCCCATTTTCAAATACCAGTGCTATTTGACAGAAAAAAAAATCTTTCTGACATGATGTTTTAGTTCCACTAAATAACGCAGGAACTAGCGGAAGTAGGTGGGGGTGTAGACTGGCCAAGAGCTGGTCATTTTTGAATGGGTGAGTACATGTGAGTTCTGTCTATATAGTATATATTTTTAAAGTTTTTACAATACAAAGTTAAAGACAATACATATCTGTTATTTTGACCCAGCAATTCCATTTTTAGGAATTCTTCCTAAGAAAACAATTGAGAATGTGTACAAATATTTGTTCATAAAGACATTCCCTACAACACTTTCTAAGAGTCGAAAAATCAGAAATGAACGAAATGACCAATGACATGTGCCCAGTTAAATAAATTGTGATTCTTCCATCCAACCATCCAAGCTGATGAATTCCTATGGACATAAAGTCTACTCCCAAATATCGTTACTCCTAAATATTGTTAAGCGCACAATACAAGCTTTAAAAATGTGCATTAAAAACTGGGAATGGACTGTTCACCAACAGTAGTTTTCTCCAGATGGTGACATGTTGAGTAAAAAGATTTTTTTTCGTTTGTTTGTTTATTGGCTGTCTCTAATTTTTCTATGATGGACTTGAGTGTTCTCGAAATAAGGAAAAAAGTTATACTTAATGCATAGATAAATAAATATGGAAATTGGGTAAGTGAAAAAGGGGTTAGGGGAAAAAGATAAAATGAGCAGAAAGATTAGAACAGAAATGTATCCCATAAGACCCTTGTAACATGAGACTGAGCCACAGGTTAGCCCAATGGATTTGGCTGAATAAGCACCCAAATGTGGCCCCTCTGCAGGATTTAAGAGCAAGGCTTTCAAAACCCTGTTTGCCTTTTGTGGCACAGCAGCACAATTAGAGCTGCCATTCTCAATTATCCACCACAAATGAAGTCTGTTATTATCAGCCAAGCACAAGTCTGACAATCGAAGGATGTGTCTCATCATTTTACAACAGAGAGATGAAACAGCAATGACTTCAACCTGATGCATCTGTGGGTCAGAGACTGCTGTCAGGGCAAGGCTTCTTCCCTAGAGAAGTCTGAGCCAGCATAAGCACACAGGATAGAAAGTCAGGGGAGTCTGGACAGGAATGGTTTGCACAGAGTCCCCTTGGTTTGGCCATAATAAATGCAAGTTCTCAAGCTGGAGTGGCAGCTGGGGCAAAAGATGCTGCTGAGGGTGTCACCACTGACTCCATGCCTTTGACAGCCCAGCCATCCATCTGTGGGATGGCTAAGAAATGCCATGAACACTACCCTTTCCCCACAAGCCTCATGTGGCTTTCACTTCTAAGCTTCTAAGTCATGAGCTGCTTGAGAGTCCAGGTGCCAGGCCTGGCAAAGCCCTGATGTGTGCCCATGCCATCCAGCATCCTTCCTGCATGTGCATGGTCATCTGAATCAAAGGGTCGAAGACTCGGGACAGAAAGAAATTACTGAATGCTATTTGCCCCCCATGCGTCACATGGTCACATGGGACCTCTTAAGTGGGGAACATTAAGGAAGTTGATGCAGGCCCAAGTTGTAATTCCAGAAGCCATAGGAATCCTGTTCTAAGTGAGAAGTAATGATCAGAGCCAGGGTCCTGCAATGGGTGGGAAGCAGCTTCAACAGAGTTCCTGTTTTTGCCCCATCTGAGGACAGTGGGCAGAGTGGGAAGAGCTGAAAGGAGAGAAGAGGGCTTGGTCCAGGATGGCTCTGAATGTGAGGAGAAATGGAATCAGTTCAGCGGCGGGGGTGGGTGGGTGGGGTGGGTTCAAAACAAAGAGGACAGGGAGAGGACATATGGTATGAAGACGTACTATGGCCTTGATCTTGAACTTATCTGGTTCGAATTCCAAGCACCATAACACTCAGTACCATTGTAGGCATCTGCTAAAGCCTTGCCACAACTACCTCCAACCCTCCAGGGCTGAGAGGATGGGACTGGCTTATGTATTCAACATTGCTCGGAACTGAAAGGTGCCAGGTACCTCTGAAAGACTGTGTGAGGATAGATGAAGTAATCCCAAGATGTGTACTGAATTAAGTTCTCCAAAAATCTATAAATCCTCTGAATTTTAGGTGTGTTTAATTATGCTGAATGCTGAATGACATTCCCTCAAAATTCTTAAGACCTATGGATTTTGAGTTCACAGTATCTCATAGTGTAACCTTGTTTGGGAATAGGGTCACTCCTGACTGTAGCCAAAATTACAAGACGCTTGCTCCTTAGAAGGAAAGCAATAACAAATCTATTCAGCATATTAAAAAGCAGAGACATCACTTTGCTGACAAACGTCCATATAGTCAAAGCTATAGTTTTTCCAGTATTCACGTACAGATATGAGAGTTGGACCATAAATAAAGTGAGTGCAGAAGAATTGATGCTTTTGAACTGGGGTGCTGAAGATTCTCGAGAGTCCCTTGGGCAGCAAGGAAATCAAACCAGTCAATCCTAAAGGAAATCAACTCTGAATGTTCATTGGAAAGGACAGATGCTGAAGCTGAAGCTCCAATACTTGGGTCACCTGATTCGAAGAGCCAACTCATTGGAAAAGACCCTGATGCTGGGACAGATTGAAGGCAGGAAGAGAAGGGAGTGACAGAGGATAAAATGGCTGGATGCATCACTGATGCAATGGACATGAGTTTGAGCAAACTCAGGGAGGTAGTGAAGGACAGGGAAGCCTGGTGTGCTTCCCTGGTGTCCCTCTGCCATGGGAACACAGCGTTGGACACAATTTAGTGACTGAACAACAACAACCAGGTATAATAAGTTAAGATAAGGTCATTACAATGGGCCCTAATCCAATGCTTCTTGGTGCTGGGAGGTGTCAGTACTTAGTTTTAAGCTATTTTCCTTTTAAAATCATAAAGCTAAAGGGAACCTAGAAAGAGCACATAGTCTGTCTCTATTGATCCTAGGCACAAACAGTTTTCAATGCATCATACTTGAAAAAGAGAAAAAGTCAGAGATAAAATGTATAGCCCCAAATGCCTATATATATACACATGCAAAACATAAAAAATATACAACATAAACTGAAATTATTAGACATGGGGGTAAAAATGATCTCACCCAAATTTGGTGGGGTGGATGGCGTGATAACTGGACACCGCCCAGAAGAAAAGAGGGGCCCCAGCAAGGAGGGGAGAGCCCTGTGTGGAGGAGGGCACAGAGAGGAGCTAGAAGTGCCTCAGTGGAAATTCAGGAGGAGGCATGTGGCAGGGTGCATCCAACTCAGGAAATTCTAGACCTCTGTAAGAATACATCTAAAGGTTCAGAGGAGGAAGGAGACAAATATGCTGGTGAATAAGGGTAGAAGTAAACATGGCAGGGGCCAAAAGTTATCACATTTGTGAAATTAAAAATCGACAGTACTGGGACTTCCCTGGTGGTTCAGTGGCTAGGACTCTGTAATCCCAATGTAGGGGGCCCAGGTCTCACATGCTGCAACTAAGACCCAGCACAGTCAAATAAACAAATAAAAGTAAATTTGAAGACTTGATGGTATCTCTGAAGCTCCATACTTCTTAAAAAACCCTAGTACCTCTGTCAGTTGGTTTGGTTCCAAAGCCATGGTCATTGTAGCAACTTCTGGGGACACTGGGGTATCTTGTTACATACTGACATCAGTTCTCTCCAGCTCTGCCCTCCCCCTCCTGTCTTGTAGATCTGCCTTCTGAATGGTTGATGAGGTTTGTCAAAGGCTGTGGAAGCCCGGAGTGTGCACTCACAGGCATGGTCTCACTCAGAACTGGCCCGCTGAGGCAGCGTGGGGTCAGCGGCTGAAGCCCCCTCCCTCCTGTGGTTCCCCTCCATTGAGTAGCTGCATGTTACTTCTCAAATCTGTATTTGTCCCATGTTTCTTCTTGCAGAGCTAGCCTGGGTTAGGTTTGTTGGAAATGGCCTTCGAGCACCAAGGACACTAGGGTACTTGAACTTAGTACTTAGTTCATTCTGTGATGACTGGGAAATACAGACTTCAGAAAGCTGGCTCTTCCAGTTTGAAAAGTGAACCGGACCTAAGACGTCACCAGGACAGGAGCGGCCCAGAGTTGGGGTCGGACACTCGTCCAGCCGTGCCCTCCACTGGGACCATCAGTGCATATCTGGCCAGTGATCTTGCAAGCGCATCCACCCAGTTAGGTGACCTCCAAGAGGCGCAGTGTCCCCGAGGCCCTGCCTGCAGCATGTTCCAAGGCCTCAGAGTGGAACTTTGTGTTGAGGCTCTCTGTGGATGACCTTCTGTTGTGAAAAGGGGGTCCTGCACACCAGGCTTTGGACCTCATGCCTTACATAGTAAAAAGCTTTTGGGTTTTTTGTTGAGAGGGTTGTGTTTTTTGCTTTTGTTTTTTATCTTATTCTGGCCTTTTCTCTCTTTGTCTTTTCATGTAGACCAGATATTTGAAAGGGCAGACGATGGCTAAAAGGTGTAACGTGCAGCTTGTTTCTACATTGTTTGGGGGAGCTTTTTACCTTAGATGGGAAAATGGAACCCTGGATTCACCAGGCCATGGTGGCACCCTCCTCTTTCACCCTTCCCTCTGGTTCAGTACCTGTTGTTTCTCCTTTCAAATATGTGATTGTACTAGCTCTTTCCATATGAAAGAATTCTCCTTATTTAAATAAAAAAAAGTTAAAAAAAAGACCCACTGAAACCAAAAAAAAAAAAAACCCTAGTACCTCTGTAGTTATATTTGAAAGGTTATATTTTTCTGTATGCAGGTCAGAAAGCAACAGTTAGAACTGGACACGGAACACAGACTGGTTCCAAATAGGAAAAGGAGTACGTCAAGGCGGTATATCGTCACCCTGCTGATCCCCTGGAGAAGGAAATGACAACCCACTCCAGTACTCTTACCCAGGCAATTCCATGGATGAAGGAGCCTGGTAGGTTATAGTCCATGGGGTCGCAAAGAGTCGGACATGACTGAGTGACTTCACTTTCACTTTATATAACTTATATGCAGAGTGCATCATGAGAAATGCTGGGCTGGATGAAGTACAAGCTGGAATCAAGATTGCTGGGAGAATTATCAGTAATCTCAGATGTGCAGATGACATCACCCTTATGGCAGAAAGTGAAGAACTAAAGAGCCTCTTGATGAAAGTGAAAGAGGAGAGTAAAAAAGTTGGCTTAAAACTCAACATGCAGAAAACTAAGATTATGGCATCTGGTCCCATCACTTCATGGCAAATAGATGGGGAAATAGTGGAAGACTTTATTTTTCAGGGCTCCAAAATCACTGCAGATGGTGACTGCAGCCATGAAATTAAAAGATGCTTACTCCTTGGAAGGAAAGTTATGACCAATCTAGACAGCATATTAAAAAGCAGAGACATTACTCTGCCAACAAAGGTCTGTATAGTCAAAGTTATAGTTTTTCCAGTTGTCATGCATGCATGTGAGAGTTGGACCATAAAGAAGTCTGAGCGCTGAAGAATTGATGCTTTTGAACTGTGGTGTTGGAGAAGACTCTTGAGAGTCCCTTGGACTGCAAGGAGATCCAACCAGTCCATCCTAAAGGCGACCAGTCCTGGGTGTTCATTGGAAGGACTGATGTTGAAGCTGAAACTCCAATACTTTGGCCACCTCATGCAAAGAGCTGATTCATCTGAAAAGACCCTGATGCTGGGAAAGATTGAAGGCAGGAGGGGAAGGGGATGACAGAGGATGAGATGGCTGGGTGGCATCATCAACTCGATGGACATGAGTTTGGGTGAACTCTGGGAGTTGGTGATGGACAGGGAGGCCTGGTGTGCTGCAGTCTATGGGGTCACAAAGAGTCGAACATGACTGAGCGACGGAACTGAACTGAACTGTTTTTTCCAAAAATGTTACCTACAAGTGAGCTCTTCGAGAAGACTGACACTGGAACCTGTTTTAACCATCGTATAGTTCAGATTCCATTCAAACAGACATCGATTTGGCTTTTTTCAATGTGACCATGTTTACTATTTTTCTGCTCCTCACAGGATTTTATGCTGAGTTTTTAATCGAATTAATTCCTTAATTGAAGAAATAAGTGAAATGGTTGAGCATTCTTTCATAATGCTAGTATTTTTTTAAAAAAAGATTTCTTGATGTGGACCATCTTCAAAGTCTTTATTGAGTCTGTTACAGTATTGTTTCTGTTTTATGTTTTAGTTTTTTGGTTGTGAAGCATGTGGGACTTTAGCTCCCCAACAAGGGATCAAAACCCCACCCCCTGTATTGGAAGGCGAAATACTAACCACTGGACCACCAGGGAAGTCCCCATAATGTTAGCTTTAATGCAGAGAGTATGCTATGAATTTGCTCTCCCCTCTTCAAACTTCTATCAAATGTGACTAAAACAGATAAATCACATAACGCTCATTTGTGTTTGGACAGACTCTCCTGTTTATCTGATCTTTTCCTATTCTTTATGGGCTTCTCAGGTTTTAAGAAATACAGAAACATCTTGAAATACTTCTGACATCAGATAAGAGAAACCCATTTTTGTCATTTGACATTGTAAGATTTTATTTCTACTGCCAGGAAAGATTCGTATCCTTCTCATTTTTCATTTTATATGCAACTGTGAGAAATAATTGAAAAGAATCTGCTCAGCAAATCACTGTTGGAAGTCCCAAATCATATGAATGACAGAGTCCTAATTAAGTAGTGCTAATGGCATTATCTTTATTAAAGTAACAAAATATATTTATGTTGACCATTTCCATGGCTCCTTTCTTCAAACTATTTTTCTGACTTTTAAAAATTATATTTTGAAAAATTATAATAGCAATGCAAAAGAGAGAAAGGAAGCAAACACCCACCCTTAATCACAATATCTCAGCATAGCCACTAAAAGCATTTTACTGCATTTCCTGTTTTTAATAACATAATTTCTCTTACATGATTTTCATCATGATAGATATACCAAACTGCAACCCGCATTTTTTCACTATGCATTAGATCAGGGATCTCCCCTGTTCCCTACCTGCTCTTTGGAAAAATCGCCTTCCATGAAACTGGTCCTTGGTGACAAAAAGGCTGGGGATTGCTTAATTGGTTCATAAACATTTCTGGTGCTATTTCATAATTTTAACAGTAATTATTTTAATGGCTGTAAAATATTCCTCTGTGTAGATATATAATATTCTTTTAAAATTATTTCCTTCTCCTAGATATGAAATTGTTGCTATCATCATCTTGCTATTATAAACAATCCCTTGATGATATTCTTTGCATAGATGAATACTATAGTAAATAAATTATTACTTCAGGAGAGTTTTCAAACAATGAAATTAATTGGCTAACAGATATAAACAGTTTTGGTGGCTCAATACTTTGGTGGCTTTGCAAGCGGTCGTAGTCTGTATACTTCCACCAGCAAGAGCCTAGAAAAGCACTGATGCTACGGTTCATAGATATCGGGAAAAACAGAGAAACAAAATCTTCCTTACTCCTCCTTACCTTAATCGGAGTATTAAATAAAGTCATCAGTATTCCCTATATGTTCAAAGAAGTTGTGCGGGATATCTGCTATCCTTAATGCCCAAACTGTGAAATGCATTCAGGAGGGAACAAAATTCATGCAATTTTTCTGCAGGTCAAGAATTAAAGGGAAAGATGAGGGGAAGAGAAACTGCAAATGGCAAGTTTTTCTTTGCCTACTTTGCTTGGATAAGGATGACTATGATTTGTTGTAGTTTGTTTTCTACTCTTGGAAAAAATCCTGGGTACTTCCCTGGTAGTCCAATGGTTAAGGCTCCATGCTTCCAATGCAAGAGGCACAGGTTTAATCACTGGTTGGGGAAATAAAGACCTCACATGCCTGCCATGCAGCAAAAAAAGAAAAAACTTGCTATGAGGGAACTGTGTGTTTGCATTGGATCTTGGGATCTGCGGGACTTGGTTATTATTATCATAGTGCTAAAAGGAAATGGTGACTGGTACAAGTTTCCGAAGACAATTTTTTTCTGTGAGTACAAAAGGGCCCTTTTTACTTTTGGTAGAACATATCTTCTGGTGTCTATTGCAAAATGCTCACACAAACACTCCCCTCAGTCTTTCCTACATACATAAAACAGTTCTACTGATCCGGGTGGCAAAGAGTCAGACATGACTGAGCATGCATGCATCTACCCTAGCCATAATCAATTATTATTATTTCATCAATAACTGAAGTAGCCAATAAGTATACAGATTGGTAATCTAAAGATTAGAAACCATCTTCCAACAAAACAAATCCCTTTGCAACTGCCTCTCCTGAGAGGCACCTACACTTTGGGGACAATGTGGAGTTCATCTACGGAATTCCTGACGTAAACAAAAAGGCTGTGTGTTTTAACAAGTGATAATGGCTTGTCCACATGGAGGGACTTTCAGGCACGTAAGATCCTAGAGGATTTTAAAATTCAAAGTTACTGTACTTTCTACAACTAAAAAATGGCATAGTGATCTGCCACATTTTCACATGGTTCCTCATTCTTTTGATAGGCTGCCCCTGGGGATTCTAGGTATAAATGATTAACACATTTCAATGAGCTAGTTTTCACAGATGATGGAAAGAAAGGAGGAGATATACTTGTAAGTATCCATCTTTTATAATTTGCCTTATTCTCTAAAGAGTTTAAAGTGACTCAGTGAATGTCTGTATGTCGTCATACTGTTTTGCACATGATCTACAGGTCAGATTTCTGGTGACTGTAGGTTTCATGTGTACCAATGGTGAGGCAACCTGTCCTACGTCAACAGGGCTCAGGTGACAATGTGATCTTACACATAACACATTTTAAAAGGGTGATACATTTGTTTTCTTAAAAAAAAGGCCCCTCAAAACTGAAGAGATTTACAAGTGACTATATCTCTGGAAGAAATTTTTTAAATTTTTAAGGGAGAAACGGAAAAGGAAAGGATACAAAGATTTCATTCGTTCATTCAGCACATTTTTGAAGCACTGTACTAGGGGCTGGGGGCATCAGTGAATAAGGCAGCCCCTTCTTTCATGGAACTTACATTCCAGAAGGTAATTATAAACTCTCTGATCTGATGATATAAACATGTTACATTTTAAACTTGTGTAAATATGAAAACACAAAAGTAAAAGCCAAAATTCCTGAAAACTTCAGCAAATACAAGCATTACTATTTCTTCACTATAGAGTATATACAAAGCAAGAAAAAAAGAATGTTAGGAACTTCCCTGGTGGTCCAGTGATTAGCAATCTGCCTGCCAATTCAGGAGACACAGGTTTGATTCCTGGTCCAGGAAGAGTCCACATTCCACAAGGCAACTAATCCCCGTCACACAGCTCCTGAGCCTGCACTCTAGAGCCTGTACACTCCAACAAGAGAAGCCACAGTGATGAGAAGCTCACACACCACAACTAGAGAGTAGCTCCTGTTTCCCGTAAGTAGAGAAAGCCCACGCACAGCAATGAAAATCCAGCACAGCCAAAAATAAATAAGTAAAAATTTTAAAAAAGACTCTGCCTTCCAGTGCAAGGGGTAGGATCCCAGGTCATGGAGCTAAGATCCCACATGCCAAAAAAACAAGACATAACACAAGCAATATTGTAACAAATTCAACAGAGACTTCAAAAATGGTCCACACCAAAAAAACCTTAAACAAAAAGTTACGACTCCACTTAGTAAATAACTAGGTGAAGAAAGTGACCAGAAAGTGTGCAAGAAAAGCCACAAGGAACTAGCTAACAAATAATTAGAATGTGCAGCCTCAGATCCTATGGATTAAATTAAGATAACAAGATATCATTCTTTTACTATCAAATTAACAATGCTAAAGAAGATTTATACATATTTCCTGAAATGGACACTCTTTTAACTGCTGGTAGAGATGTAAATTAATGTAATACTAAGAATCAAGGCACTTATTTCCAGAAGGTCTGGGATGATATTCTCCTGGCAAGCATCATTTCTTCACACTGAATGCCACAATCTCCCACCATTGGGATCAAAGCTGTTGCTCTGCGCCGTTTACAAGTTTGTGGATCTAAACTAAACCCACAAGTCTGCCATGGGAATGCATGTTTAGGACAGACATGAATCACGGCCCTGAGCTAATTCTATATCTTGGAACCTTTTCCATGAAAGTATTCTTTTCACTTTGGTGAAGGACAGGATGTTCCAAGCTGTGAATCACTTTTATTTATAAAATGGGATGGATGCAGTGACATCAATGAAAATGGCAGAATAAGGATCTCCAAAAACCTTCTCCTCCATAAAAGCAATGAGAACAAAGGCAAAAGCTGTCAGAATCAACAGCTTTGTGCTATTTCACAAACCAGGCTGCTTACCCTTCAGGATGCCTAACCTGGACTAAAACCCATTTAATTTTAACTGAGTCTGTTTACTATTAGTAAACAAATCATTATTAAACTCCTGGCATTCATTGAACGCATGCATTTCAAAGGAAATATAATATCACACAGTGTGTGGGGGTAGGGGAACTGTCTTGACTGCTTGCTGCCAAAGCCAATGGAACACATGCATTTATTATCACTCCTCCCTTGTTAAATAAAAGGGTATAACTATCTCTTCCACCCAGACACACACACCTCTATACACACATATATACACACACAATCAAGAGAAGAGATAACAGCCAACAGAGATCATGTATTTTGAGAGAACGTGAAGCAGTTTGGAGGAATGGTCCTTGACGTGGCAGGGTTGGAGAAAGCTAAAGTCTGGTGCATGGAGAGGGCCTGATGAGAAGTGGGCTGCTTTCCTCCACAGAATCCAAGAAAAGCTCAGGAATTTCAGACCTTAGGCATCAGTGAGGTGGAGGTGAGGGTGAGGCCCACAAAATCCAAAAAAAGTTCAGGAATTTCAGGCCTTAGGCATCAGTGAAGTGCAGGAGGGTTGACTGAGCTCTTTTCCCTAGGTCCCTACCTACCTACTTTCAGCAGTCAGGTAGCTGCCCTTTCCTCATCCCTGTAGGAGATGAAAGGTTTCATTTCTAAAGAGACTGAGCCATAGATCTGGATCAAGGATCCCAGGTGATGGGAAGACAGGGACTTTTATTGAAAACAGGAATTGAGAGAACTTCCAGACATACAGACAGCCAAAAGGCACATGAAAAGATGCTCAGCATCTCTAATTATTAGAGAAATCCAAATCAAAAGCACACCAAGGTATCACCTCACACTGGTCAGAAAGACCATCACCAAAAAGTCTACAAATAATAAATGCTAGAGAGGGTGTGGAGAAAACAGAAGCCTCCTACAGTGTTGGGGGGGGATGCAAATTGGTACAGGCACCATGGAGAACAGTATGGAGGTTCCTTCAAAAACTAAAATACTCTACAGAAGACATACAGATGTCCAATAAACACATGAAAAGAAGCTCAACATCACTCATTACTCAGTTCAGTCGCTCAGTCGTGTCTGACTCTCTGCGACCCCATAGACTGCAGCACGCCAGGCTTCCCTGTCCATCACCTACTCCTGGAGCTTGCTCAAACTCAAATCCATTGACATGATGATGTCATCCAACATCACGTGGAAGACGTGGTGATGCCATCCAACCACCTCATTATTAGAGAAATGTAAATCAAAACTATGAAGTATCACCTCACACAAGTCAGAATGGCCATCATTAAAAAATCTATAAACAATTAATACTGGAGAGGATATGGAGAATAGGAAACACTCTCGCATTACTGGTGGGAATATAAATTGATATAGCCACAATGGTGCATAGTATAGAGAGTCCTTAAAAAACTAGGAATACAGCTACTGTATGACCCAACAATCCCACTACACAGCATATACCCTCAAGAAACCATAATTGAAAAGGACATATGTGTGCCAATGTTCATCGCAGCACTATTTACAATAACTAGGACATGGAAGCAACCTAGATGTCCATTGACAGATGAATGGCTAAAGAAGCTGTGGTACATATATACAATTACTCAGCCATAAAAAGGAACACATTTGAGTCAGTTCTAACAAGGGACATGAACCTAGAGGCTATTATACAGAGTCAAGTCAGTCAGAAAGAGAAAAACAAACATCGTATATTAAAACATACATATGGAACCTAGAAAGATGGTAATGATGAACTCATCTGCAGGGCAGCAATGGAGATGTAGATGAGAACAGACTGTGGACACAGTAGGGGAAGGAGAGGGTGGGATACACTGAGAGAGCAGCAGTGAAGCATATACATTACCATATGTAAAATTAGATAGCCACTGGAAATTTTGCTGTATGATGCAGGGAGCTCAAATCAGGTGCTCTGTGGAACAGGGTGGGAGGTGGGACAGTGGTTCAAGAGGGAGGAAACATATATCTATCTATGGCTGATTCATGTTAATATATGGCAGAAACCCACACAATATGGTAGAACAACTATCTTCCAATTAAAAACATATATTTTTTTAAATGCCTAGCAGAATGCTTGGCAAACAGTAAATCAGCAAATGTTTAGGATATATATTTTGAAAAAGGCATTTTCAACATTTAAATAGACTCATGGGAAAACATGGGACAATGACTCTAATGTATACTTTGATAACAATTTGCACATTCATTATATCTCATTAGTTAGTACTCTGTAGATAATCACTGAGCCATTATTTAGCAATAAAGTCACATCTTACTTAAAGGAAAAAAACCTAAACTAGTGTTACCATACGATCTAGCAACCCCATTCCTTGGCATTTACCTGGAAAAGATGCAAACTCTAATTTGAAAGGATACACACACCCCAGTTTTCATAGCAGCAGTATTGACAATAGCCAAACATGGAAACAACTCAAGTACCCATCAACAGAAACTGGATAAAGTAGATGTGGCAGATACACGATAGAGTATTATTTAGCCATAAAAAAATGAATTACTGCCATCTGCAGCAACATGGATGAACCCAGACATTATCATACTAAGTGAAGTAAGTTAGAGAGACAAATACCATATGATACTACTTACATGTAGAAACTAAAAAATAATACAGGTGAATCTATATACAAAACAAAAACACAGAAAACAAACGGACAGTTATCAAAGGGGGGGAAGGGTAAATTAGACATACAGGGTTAACAGATATAAGCGACTAATACTACACATAAAACATATAAGCAACAGGATTTACTGTATAGCCAGGGACTATATTCAATATCTTGTAATAACCCAGAATGGAAAATAATCTGAAAAAATACATATATAAAATGGAATCACTTTGCTATACACCGGAAACTAACACAATATTGTAAACCAAATGAAGTGAAAGTTGTGTCTGACTCTGCAGCTCCATGGACAGGCTCCTTGTCCATAGAATTCTCCAGGCCAGAATACTGGAGTGGGTACCTGTTCCCTTCTCCAGGGGATCTTTCCAACCCAGGGATTGAACTGAGGTCTCGTGCATTGCAAGCAGATTGTTTACTAGCTGAGCTACCAGGGAATCCTGTAAATCAGCTATACTTCAATTAAAAAAGATTCTTTAACCACTAGACCACCAGGGAAGTCCCTCAATCAGTTTTTTAATTTCCCATGCGTAAGTATTAGTGAGACTAAAATTTTTTCACCTTTACTGGATATCTGAATTTCTTATTTACAAATGGTCTATTCACTGTCTTTATGTTTTACTTTTCTATTTCCTATAAATTATTAACAGAATTTAAGATAAGCCGTTAACTATTTATCTGCCATGTATGTTGAAAATATTTTCCCTAATTTGCATTTGCCTACTAACTTTGTTTACAGTTTGTTTCCTGGTGTACAAAAAATTCAAAATGTTATGTAATCAAACCTGAGGCTTCTTTTCCTTTGCAATCCACCCATTTCTGTGGCTCAGAAAATCTGCCTTTTCCTAAAATTAAATCTGTGTGTGAGTGTATATGTTAAGTCATTTTAGTCATGTCCAACTCTTTGTGACCCTGTGGACTGTAGCCCACCAGGCTCTTCTGTCCATGGGATTCTCCAGGCAAGAATACTGAAGTGGGTTACCATGCCCTCCTCCAGAAGATCTTCCCAATCCAGGGATCAAACCCACATCTCTTATGCCTCCGGTCTTGGCAAGCAGGTTCTTTACCACTAGCGCCACCTGGAAGCCCAAAATTAAATATATGCTAATATGTTTTCTTCTAGGTTTATAGTTCAAAAGTATTTAATTCTTTAGTCAACATGGAATTTACTATATGTGATAGGAAGAGTCTAATATTTACAAGTTAATTAATCATCTAGCATAAAATATCTCTCTTTCCTACTGATTTGTCATACCTTCTTTATCAAATATAGAGATCTTGTGTATTCTGGAGTCTGTTTCTGAGCTCAGTTCAGTTATCTCAGCTCTTCTTTCAGATGTTCACTGTATGTCTCCCCTCCTCGCACTGCTAAGTTTCTAGTTACAAATAAATAACTATAGTCCATCAAAACACCCTGAAATAACTTCATAGTTTCTCATTCTTCTCTTTTTATTTTTTGGCATTCTACTGATTACTTATCTAAAATAGTTAATTTCTATCAAACACATGTACCTGTTATTTGAAAATTTTTAGAAACAGGAAAGCATTTTTACATTTTTGAAAAGAAAGAAACTAGGAATACTTTTCTTTCTTGTTAATAATACAGTGATCTATTGAATATCTGATGATTTTAATAATTAATTAATTCAACAAACACTATGCACTCTGTGTGAGCCATTTTCCTAGATGCTCAGTGTATAAGACAAGAACAGACAAAAATCCCCACTTTCGTGAAGCTTACATTCTGTGGGGAGACAGATAAAAACATGGTATGTAAATTTTTAGATGAAGTGTATCAGATGGTGATGAGCATTATGAAGAAAAATAAACCAAGAAAGGGGGATAGGGAATTCTGAACAAGTGACTAGGGATGACCTCAGTAAGAACATCATGTGAATCAAGAGCTAAAGAAAGTAAAAGAGCCTTTACTTTTCTTCTATAACTTTACAAATGTGTCACTTACATTGCCACCCACAGTGTATCTTCAGATATATTTTAAGTATATCTTCGATCAACACATTAATCATTCATTTTCTTTTTACTATGATGAGTGAAATGCTAACCTTGACATCTCAAAAGGAATCACTGCATATTTTAAATATCAAATTCATCATGAGTTTATGGTCTATCAACATACTTACAGGAGTGAAGCAGCCTGTTGGAAACCTTTGAACCGTGGAACGAAATACGAAGCTCCTATATTAAAAAAAAAAAAAGATATGATTTTCTGCCGGGAGCCGTCAGGGTGCCCCCTTGCTCGGATGACAATCGAGACTAAGAAAGTATTTGCAAAGCTGACTTTCTTTATGGGGCATCCTGGGCTAGCCTCACCCTAGTATTTTTCTTGGAAGTTCTGTCCATGCTCGGAACATTGGCTCATCTCAGTAGGTCAGTCACAGTTGGAAAGAATTAGTCCTGAGATAATTCCCCCAGACCTTATCGACCAGAGGATCTGGGAAGGTGGATCACCTTCCCCGGGGGCTATGGAGGAATGAAAGGGACATTTAAATGGATTACTACTCATTACTGGGGAGTTTACCAAGAGTTCTCTGGGGGTCATGGCAAGGCCACCACCAGAAAGGCTCGTACTTGGGTCACCTTTCCACCTTCCACTCCCCTGACCACTCCACAGAGGAGGCTCGCTTCCTTGAAGAAATCAGGCTCGATTGAGACTTAGGAATGCTCATAATTGTGGCCAGCATAGTTGGAGATATTGATTGCTTTAGAATAATGTAGACATAGGAATTCATTATAGTAGTTATAAGGTTAATAGGATTTTATTGCTAAAGCGGTGCTGCTAAACTGTCTCTTAGTTCTCTTTCCTCTCTCTAAACTGTCTCTTTGTCCTCTTTCCTCTTTTCTCGTAAGAACTGGAGTAGGTTACTAGAATAAACAGTCTCAAGCTTAAGCTCTTCCCTCTAGCTTCTACATAATTGTACCTGATAAGAGAAATGTAACCTTTCTACTTAGGTTGATGTACTTATCATGATTGACTGAAGTATACTGAAGACATTCAAATGGTAAACATACTATTGTTAAATCTAATTACATAGAAATCTGACTTCTGCAAAGGGAATGTTTCGTGATAGTTTGGGGAATAAACTCAATGATAAGGTTGCTATGGGAGGTAGAAAACAAAAAATTGTATAGAATGATAGGTGATGTAATGGGGATGTCTTTTGGCTATAAAAACTGTAAACCAACAACAATAAACTGAGAGACTGCTCCATCACCACACATCGACTCAGCTCAGTTCTTCTTCCGCCGACGCCACCCATCCCTCAAGACCCCCGGACCCCGCCGAGGCTGGACCCCGGCAATTTTCCAAACATATTTTTAAATGTGAGGCTCTTTAACATATTCTTATTAAATATTTTAAAATGCTAATCTGAATATAATGGGCATAAATGAGGTTTAAAAGTCATTAGTGTTGGCTGTTAAGTATGTAAATAGAAAGGCATGAGGGAAGTTAGTAAAAGCAACTTAATAAGTACTTAATTACCTGGAAGCATGCTTGGGAACTGGTGGAGGAAGTAGCTCGTATTGCCCTGGTGAAAGCTTAACTGACTATACAGAACAGACAAGAACACCAATAAAAGATTAACATAGGTCTCAAACTCACTTTATTATCTATCATTCATATAATTTATTTTATGACCATACCAACATTATGTCATTTATTTTCTATTTTAAAAATGGAAAAGGTATATTTTCAAAGGTAGAGCTTCAAAACACTCAACAGATACTCACTTTTCATGGTGAATTTTATGACAGAACACCTGCAGTGATATGTAGAAAAATGTTGTACAATTAATCACATTTTAAGTGTACCTGATTCAATAAATCCAATCGACCACAAAATAGTGAGCCTCCTCTGTTGGTAAAGAACTACTAGGAGTGGCAGGAAATACAGGCCATGTTCTCATAACACATAGACAATTCTAACATAAAACACTATATATTAATACTAAAAGTTAAAGACTGGACATCTGGGGGATAGAGAGAGATTAACCCAACTGGGTGACACATAGCTAACATCACATACTCAGTGGTGAAAAGCTAAAAAGCTGTTCCTCTAAGTCCAAGAACAGAATAAGGGGGCCTATGTCTCCATTCCTATTCAACATAGTACTGAAAGTCTTAGCGAGTAATTCTGCAAGAAAAAGAAATAAAGGGAGGCCTGGTGGGCTGCCGTTCATGGGGTCGCAAAGAGTCGGACATGACTGAGCGACTGAACTGAACTCAAATTGTAAAGGGACAATTGTAAAATTGTCCCTGTTTGCAGATGACATGATCTTACATATAAAATACTCTAAAGAACTCCGGGCTTCCCAGGTGACTGAGTGGTAAAGAATCTGCCTGTCAATACAGGACATGCAGGTTTGATCTCTGGGTTGGGAAGATCCCTTGGAGAAGGAAATGGCAACCCACTCCAATATTCTTGCTAGGGAAATCACATGGACAGAGGAGACTGATGAGCCATAGTCCATGGGTTCACAAAAGAGTAGGATACAACTTAGCAACAACAAAGAACTCCACCAAAAAGCTGTTTGAACTAATGACAAAATCAGTAAAGCTGCAGGATACAAAAACAACACAAAAATCACTTGAGTTTACACACTAATAATGAACTATCTAAAAAAAATTAAGAAAACAAACTCAAAACATAATGTAGTTAGGAATAAATCTGACTAAGGAGATGGAAGATCTGTATACACTGAAAAGTTTAAGACACTGATGAAAAAAGTTGAAGAAGACACAAATAAATGGAAAGATATACCATGGTTATGGATTCAAAGAATTAATATTGTTAAATTATCCAAATTACCGAAAGCAACCTACAGATTCAGTGCAATCCCTAGCATAAAACAGAATTTTTTCAAAGATATAGAAGAAACAACTCTAAAATCAATATAGAACCACAAAAGGCCCCAGATAATCAAAGCAACCTTGAGAAAGAACAAAGCTGAAGGCATCATACACTCTGATTTCAAACTACACTGAAGAGCTACAGTAATCAAAACAGTACGGTACTAGCATAAAAACAGACACATAAACTAATGGAACAAAATACAGAGCACAGAAATAAATCCAGACAGAAATGGTCAACTAATCTTTGGCAAGGGCATCAAGAATACACAACAAGGAAGCTACGGTCTCCTCAATAAATGTTATCTGGGAGACTGCAGATCCACATGCAAAAAACAAAATTAGACCCTTCAAAACTACTGAATGCTTAAATTTAACATATGGAACCATAAAACCTCTAAAGAAAATATATGGGAAAAGCTCCTTGACACTGGTCTCGGCAAAGATTTTTTTAGACATGACACCAAAGGCACAGGCAAAAAAAGCAAAAATAAACAAGTGGGACAATAAAGTACAGCCAAGGAAACAAGCAACAAAATGCAAAGGTGACAGAAGGAATGGCAGAAAACACTTGCAAACCATTTATCTCATAAAGTGTTAATATCCAAAATACATAAGGAGCTCATACAACTCAATAGAAAAAGGACAAATAATCCAATTTTAAAATGGGTAAACGACCTAAATAGGCATTTTTCCATAGAAGACCTACAAATGGCCAAGTACATGAAAAGGTGCTCAAAATCACTAATCATCAGGGAAATGAAAATCAAAACCACAATGAGCTATTACCTCATACCAGTCAGAATGGCTATTATCAAAAAAACAAGAGAAAACAAGTGTTGGTGAACATGTGAAGAAAAGGGAACTCTGTGCACTTTGGTAAACAGATGGGGAAACAGTGGCTGACTTTATTTTCTGGGCTCCAAAATCACTGCAGATGGTGAGTGCAGCCATGAAATTAAAAGACGCTCACTCCTTGGAAGGAAAGTTATGACCAACCTAGACAGCATATTAAAAAGCAGAGACATTACTTTGCCAACAAAGGTCTGTCTAGTCAAGGCTATGGTTCTTCCAGTGGTCATGTATGGGTGTGAGAGTTGGACTATAAGGAAAGCTGAGAGCCAAAGAATTAATGCTTTTGAACTGTGGTGTTGGAGAAGACTTTTAAGAGTCCCTCGGACTTCAAGGAGATCCAACCAGTTCATCCTAAAGGAGATCAGTCCTGGGTGTTCATTGGAAGGACTGATGTTGAAGCTGAAACTCCAGTGCTTTGGCCACCTGATGCAAAGAGCTGACTCATTTGAAAAGACCCTGATGCTGGGAAAGATTGAGGTCAGGAGGAGAAGGGGACGACAGAGGATGAGATGGCTGGATGGCATCACCAACTCAATGAACATGGGTTTGGGTAGACTCTGGGAGTTGGTGATAGACAGGGAGGCCTGGCGTGCTGTGATTCATGGGGTTGCAAAGAGTCAGACACGACTGAGCAACTGAACTGAACTGAACATGTGGAATATGAAAGGATTGTACTCATAGAAACAGAGGGTAAAATGGTGGTTCCAGGAGCTGACAGATGGGTGAAACGGGGAGATGTTGGTCAAAAGGTACAAACTTTATTATAAGATAAATAAGTTCTGGAGATATAATGCACAGCATAGTGACTATGGTTAATAATACTGTATTGTACACTTGAGAATTGCTAGGAAAGTAGATCTTATGTGTTCTTATCACACACACACACACAATGGTAACTCTGTGAGGTGATCGATGTGTTAATTAACCTGACTGTGGTAATCATTTCACAGTTTATATATATATATATATCAAGTCATCATGTTGTACACCTTAAATATGTTCAATTTTATTTGTCAGTTATACCTCAGTAAAGCTGGGTGGAGGGGGAGAAATAAATAAATAAATCTAGCTGGGTGATCTAAAGATGCTAAAGATAACGAGATTTGAGTATGCTTTTAGGGAAGGTAAGACTTCCTTGAGGGGGGCAAGAGGGAGATTCTAAGAAGGAAGAACATTATAGAACAGACTGTCTCTCTGCCCACTGTGAAACTTGTTACAAACTACCTGGATAGCTCCATTACCCCTGGGTCTGTGGATGTCAGCCCAGAGTAAAAGAAGTAAGGGAGAGTTAGGAACTGGTAAGCATAGATAGTGGGCTGTGTGAAGGGAGGGATGGAGAGAAAGAAAGAGAATGAGAAGCCAGGGATAGACAGATGGAAACTTCTTGTGTTCAAGGAGTTGGCAGGGAGGAGTTATATTACAAAATCCTGGGGAGAATCCTTCTCAAAACAGACACTCTTCTTCCACCCCTATTAATTTAAAATCAGATTTAAAAATACAATACTGCTCTTGTTGGAAACGAGATGTTCATATCCTGGTGTTATCTGCCACATGGAAGTTCACCTATTGTATCTGATCCTACAGCTATCTTTCACATATTAATACAGAATTTTGATTGCAGAGGCATTTTCTGGGGATTCAGTGATAATAACAGTAAATACAAATTTTATGATGAAATATACACAATGTCCTAATGCACCTGTGCCTTGTTCATTGATCACTTGACAGAATAAACACCTAGGGAACATAAGTATTTATTATTACTATTATTATTATATCCTGGAAGCATAGACATGTATTTTAAGCAGGGGGCTTTCTTGGGGGGCACAGCATTCTACTTCTTGATTTTGATGACTATGACACAGGTGTTTGCTTTCTATTTATTTTACACTGTGAATGTATGCCTTCATGCTCCTTGCTCTCTGCTCCCTCTCTCTCCCACTCAAGAACATTATACACACATACACAGAAGGAGAAGGAAGAGAACTGAAAAGTGAGAGGAAAAAAAAACTTTAAAGTCACTGTTTATTCATCTATACTCAGCAATTACATAAGATTTTTTCAATGAAGCAATCATGTAAAAACTCTTAGCCTTACTCTAGAAAGGAATATTGGTTATCCATAGCTTCTTTATTTGTCCTACTTTACTTGGCATTGGCCATTCTTTGCTATTTAATATAGCTGAGAGAGGACTGACTTTTCCAGGAAGTCTTAAATACTCAGCTGCCTTACGTAAGAGATTGCTTCGCTGAACATGTTGCAAACTATCTGGATGGCTCCCTTGTCCATATATGTAATGCATGTTTGCATGCATGCATTTATATACAATAAATACATTTTACTCTAACTCCTACATTGCTTCTTCATTCCTCACTTGTAAGGCTCAGAGAATTTAGACAATATGCCCATAAAAATAGCTGATCCTAGTTAATTAATGTTTCAATCCATGCTGATTAGGCACTCAGAAATCCTGCAGTAGCTTGGAGTCATAGAAAAAGACAGGAAGCTATTAGTGTGGACATGTAATTCAGTTGTGTTGTACCAACTCCAACAAGGTCAGAAAATTGGAGGAAGTTAAAAGATCCAACCCTACTCATTAGGATGACGTAGGAAAATGCTCTAATTCCATTCTTTCACACGTAGTTGTCCAGTTTTCCCAGCATCAATACTAAACAGACAGTCTTTTCCCCACTGCAGATTCTTGCATCCTTTGTTGTAACTTAACTAACCGTAAAGGCATGGATTTTATTTCTGGGCTCTCTATTCTGTCCCATTTATCTATGCCATTACTATGCTGTTTTGATCACTGTAACTTTGTAGTATAGTCTGAAATCAGAGAGGGTGATATCTCTGGCTTTTTTGTTCTGCCTTAAGATTGCTTTAGCTATTCAGGGTCTTTTGTGGTTCCATATAAATTTTAGGATTATGTTCTAGTTACGTCAAAAAAAAAAGTCATGGGTGTTTTGACAGGGATTATATTAAATCTATAGATTGATTTGGGTAGTACAGACATTTTAACTATATTAACTCCTCTGAACAATGAACATGGGATATCTTTCCATTTCTTTGCATCATGATGCATGGAAAAGATTCAAAATATATTTTGAAGAAAAAAGAAAAGTTCTGGTTTCTGCTAATGGCAGGCTAGCTTATTTGGATGATGAACCTTCCCAGTGTAGACAACCACTAGAAATGAGGGGCAAAATATACAAAATAAACAAGAGCTTTTGAAGAATTATGAAACTGATAATAAAGTCATAAGGAAAACAAGATCCCCACACCAAGAGATGGGCTTCCCAGGTGGTGCAGTGGTAAAGAATCTACCTGCCAAGACAGGAGACATCAGAGACTCAGGTTCAATCCCTGAGTCAGGAAGATCCCCTGGAGAAGGGCATGGCAACCCACTCCAGCTTTCTTGCCTGGAGAGTCCCATGGACTGAGGAGCCTGGAGAGCTATAGTCCATGGGGTCGCAAAAGAGTTGGACACAACTGAGCAGCTGAACAACAACAAAACTAAGAGACAGCAAGAAACCAGAGATACAAATGGCCTAGTTTTGCTCAGAGGGTTTAAGTTGGTCCAGACTAAACTCAGCAGAGGAACAGACCTGGATTTGAGTGAACTTTAGAGCCCTAGAAGAATCCAGAGGCCAAAGCCTGGCTCATCAATGATGGTGATCTAGTGGGAGTCCTACCCACAGAAACTGGAGGCCCTAAAAGGGAGTTTTCTGAAAGCCACCCTCCCACCTCACCCCAAAGCTAAGGGGAGTACAGAAAGAGATGTCTTGGTGCTAGGCAGAATTGAGAGTACAGGGAGAAACCCTTTCTTGCAAGAGTGTAACTGTGGGCTGGCTCCTTTCATGGATTCTGTCCAAAGTCCCATCACTAGAGTGACCCAAGAATATATAAGCAGTGTATTTCAAGTGGCACCACCCTAAGCATTAGAAGAAACCAAAAACAAACTTTCTCTGAAGGAAAAACACTTTCATCTTAGGGAATCCATGGAAACAACCTTTCAGGGGCAATGAACAATGCACAGTCAAAGACAATCACACATCCAGGGAAACAAAATGATGAAGGCCCAGTTAGATTTCAGAAATATGAGCAATCAATTCATTCATGCATTCAAAAAATATTAACCAATAAGACACTATTCTAGAGGCAAAAATGTAACAGTGAACAAAACAGGTAAGTATTCAGGCCGTCATAAAGCTTTACTCTCATGGGAGGAGGCAGACAACAAATAATACATGCAAACTATAAATAAATTATATAGTATACTGATGGCTCTAGGTTCTAAGGAAACAAAAGAGGAGGGCAGGAAAGGTCAGGAGTGTCAGATGGTCAATTTAAATGAGACTCATTGAGAAAGTGACCCTTGAACAAAGATTTGAAGCTGGAGAGGGAATAAGTCACATGGATATCTTTGATAAGAGCATTCCAGATGAAGGAAGATCCATTGCAAAGACAAGAGGTTGGATTGGGAGTAGCAAATTTAAGAAGCAGCTAGGAGGAAGCCATTGGTCAGGACCAGAATGAGGGGAGACACAAGAGTTGAGGTCAAAAATGAACCCAGTTCACCATCAACCTGCTGGCCCTGAAAAGAGCCACTCAGAGATCACACCCACTATTACAAAGAGTAAAACTAGAGGTTCCCTCCTTCCCCAGGGGACATTTGAACAATGTCTGGAGACACTTTTGGTTGTTGCAACTGGGAGGTATGCTTAGCACTCAATTGTGTTCAACTCTTTGCGACCCCCTGGACTATAGCCCACCTGGCTCCTCTGTCCATGAGGATTCTCCAGGCAAGAATACTGGAGTGAGTTGCCATGCCCTCCTCCAGGGGATCTTCCCAACCCAGGGATCGAACCCAGGTCTCCTGCATTGCAGGCAGATTCTTTACTGTCTAAGCCACCAGAGAAGAACAACCGGGAGCAGGGGCTGCTAATTGGCATCTAATTATCCTGAAACGCTGTTAAACATCCTGCAAAGCATAGGACTGCCCCCCTACCACAAAGAATTATCCTGACCAAAAAGTCAACAGAGCCAAGAAACCCTGAATTTGACATAAAACAGAGAAGTCAAAACAACAGCTGGATATACAAGCCTGGAGTTCAACAAAGAAGTCTGGGCAGGAGATATACATTTGGAAATCACAACCAGCAGCTGGTGTTCAAAGCCTTGAGACTAAATCAGATCAGCAGGGAGTGAGAGCAGATGGGGAAGAGGTATGCATGCCTGGGCCTCCAAATGGAAGAAGGCACGAAGGAGGGGCTGAACGAACCAAGGGCTGAGAAGAGAAAAAAAGAATGAGGATTGAGGAGGAGGCATTTAGGATTTGGAAAGAGGAAAGATGTGAGAGAAACCTACCCCAGGAGAATGGGAGAGTAAACAGATTAGGGACTGAACAACAACAATTCTGTACTCATGGGTGGTAAAGAATTTAAAATGAGACTAGTCATTCAGCTACACAAATGCAGGTTCCAAGTTCACAGAGAGATCTGACCAGGGTTGTGACTTTGCCAAACAAGTAAGATGAGCCATCAGAGACCAAGGAATTGAGGTTGTGTGCAGAGAGTAACTCTAATGATTAACTATGGAACTTAAGCTTCGAAAGGAAGGAAAATATCAGCAAGTTGAGAGGCAATGAAAGGTAGTAGTCTAAGCAGATAGGGTCTTGGACAGACACATCCTGCACACACATGCACACACTTGCACAAGCTGGTCCAGAGCCTGAGGGTGGTGGGGACACCCAAGGGATGACAATGATTTGAGGCCTTGAGAGCAGCAGCAAGTTAATCCTTCCTTCTTAGCTCTTTGGCTTAGTTTTATCTTTTGGTTCAACATCCACCAAGAGGCAAACCCATTTTTTCAGTAACAGTAGGATCAATGGATTGTAGACTGGGGGGAACAGAAACATTGTTGAGGCTGGGATGCCAGAGTGATAGCAAGGCAGAAGATCTGAGAATGATCACAGTGCAATGCATGCTACTGAAATTAAGGATGGTTGAAATGATTGGTGTTGAAAAAAATCTAAGGAGTGAGTGGCTGAAGTGGAGGAGAGTTCAAAAAACTGAGAAGCCAGATTGTTGGAAAATCATCATCATCTCTGAGTGTACTGAAATTATGACAGGAGTAGTGGAAAGAGTGACGAGGGGCAGAAGGAGCTAAAATCATCCACAAATATGGTAGAGTAAGTAACCCAGGGGTTAGCAACACTGGGGAAAATCAGGTCATAAAACCACATACTGAAGAGAAATGGTCCCACTTTTGAATATTTGAATATACATTCTAAAATAAGAATATACTATTTCTCTGATAAGAAAAAAATGATTGTAAAAATGTTAGGTCTGTATCAAATACTCTTTGGAAAGAGCCAGATATAGATGAGTATATCCACAGACATGGGGCTTCCCTAGTGACTCATCGGTAAAGAACCCACTTGCAATGCAGAAGACTGCCTGCAATGCAGGAGACATGGGTTCGATTTCTAGGTTGCGAAGATCCCCTGGAGAAGGAATGGCAACCCACACCAGTATTCTTGCCTGAGAAATCCCATGGACAGAGGAGCCTAGCAGGCTACAGGCCATGGTGTTGCAAGAGTCGGACACGACTGAGCAACTAAACAACCACCATGCACAGACACACACACGTTAAAATATAAACACACATATGATTCTTCGATACAGATTCTCCAGTTGAATTATATGCTTCAGAATAAAGGTGTTAGAAATAGTAAAACTTTCTTACAAATAAAGAACAGCATTAATGAGGTATAATGGGGCTATTCTATTAAGAATTATGAAGCTTGAGAATGCTGATCTATTTTAGTAAATAACAATAATGTATACTGTATCTACCTTGAATTCAAATGACTGTTTTACTGAGTTCTGCCATTAAAAAATCAGAATTATGAATTTTATTGGCGAGTAAACAGGGTTACATCTGAAAATCTCTCCTCTTGTGAATACATTATCATATACCTTTGAAATAGAAAATTAGGAAAACATTTAATTCTTCCAGTTTCTGGAGTTCAAGCCTTTGTGGGAGGTGGGAGAGAGAAGAGAAAGAAAAAAAGCAAGAAGGAAAGTATTTTTAGAACATTTTATCCATCCCTCTGAATAAGCCAAATTCTTTTGGTCTTCTAAAGCATTAAATTTTGCCTAATACCAACCATTTATTTTTTTCTTCTCTCAGCAGCGGGCCTGTGTCTACCCTCAGAAACCCCAAAAAGTCAGAAGAGAGGAAGTAGAAGGAAAGTAAATGGTGGAGGAGGCCGAGGAACAATGATTTTGCACAGGAGGCAGCCAAGACGATTTCACATGTTGCCTGGTTGCCTGACACCAAGCAATAAAAGTCTATGTATAATTCAGTGTTTGTATTCATCCACTGAACCGAACAGGATAAGATTTACCCTGTGAACATTTATCATTCTGTCCTGTTTCAAAGCCATAATTTGCAAAGCCCTAGGAAGGGTTCATTGCTTGGACACAAGATGGGTTCATTTTGCTGAAGATTTCTTGTCCATCCTAATAACCACAACCCCTTCCATTCAATTCAACTTCCAAGTGGCAGTGCATCATCTCAGATTATGATTATATTATCCTGATAAGGTTGTAAAGACTGATACATATTATTAGCTCCTTTATAAATAGAAGATATTAAGGCCCAAAGTCCCAAATGACAAAGTCCATGTCCCAACTCCACCCTTCTTGTGAAATGCCTCCTTCGGGTTCCACCCCCTGAAACCCTGCCCCTCCTTCAAGGCCAGAGGCACAAGGTAGACTGGAAAGAGCACCAAATTGGGGCTCAGAAGCCCTTAGTTAAAAGGACAGCTTGCGTACACAAATAAACTTATTTATAAAACAGAAACAGACCCACAAACATGGAAAACAAACGTATGGCTATCAAAGGGGACAGCAAGGAAGGGAGGGGTAAATTAGGAATTTGGAATTAACAGATACATGCTATTATATATAAAATAGATAACCAAACAAGGAGCTATAGTACAGGAAACTATACTCAATATTTTGTAATAATCTATAAGAGAAAAGAATCTGAAAAAGAATAAATATATCTATAGATATATACAGATATATTTATATATAGATATATATAAGCTGAATATATATATCTATATATTTATATATATATAAGCTGAAACTCCAATACTTTGGCCACCTTATGCGGAGAAGTGACTCATTAGAAAAGACCCTGATGCTGGAAAAGATTGAAGGCAGGAGAAGGGGATGACAGAGGATGAGATGGTTGGATGGCATCACCAACTCAATGGTCATGAGTTTGAGCAAGCTCTGGGAGCTGGTGATGGACAGGGAAGCCTGGCATGCTGAAGGCCATGGGGTTGCAAAGAGTTAGACATGACTGAGAGACTGAACTGAACTGATATGTATAACTGAATATGTATATTGATATGCATAATTGATAGGTATACTGATATGTATAACTGAATCACTCTGCTGTCCACCTGAAACTAACACAACACTGTAACCCAACTATGTTGTTGTTCAGTCACTAAGTCATGTCTGAGACCTTGCAACCCCATGGACTACAGCAAGCCAGGCTTCCCTGTCCTTCACCATCTCCTGGGGTTTGCTCAAATTCATTTCCTTGAATCAGTGATGCTATCTAACAATACTTTAATAAAAAATAATAACAAAATAAAATTAGGTCAACCATAAAAACACACTGCCTTCTTTATAAGCTATGCACCTCAGAACCACTTACTTCGTCCCTATTCACCTCAGTTTTCTCATCTGTAAAATGGGAGTAACATCTATCTTGCTTATTTCAGAATGCCTGGGAAGAATTACTAACAGAATATACATGGAAGCTCATAGTAAATTATTAAGAGCCACAGGAATGTTATATATTATTCAAGGTCCAACTTCAGTCCTACTCAATCCAAGGAGCGTTCTAGCCTTTCAATCCCACCTTCACTGAGCTCCTCTAGGCCTTTCCTGCTACACCATTTATCTCAGCACTTAATCTATTTGCTCTTGTATTGTTATTTGAATATTTCTGTGTCAGAAACATCTTCCCTTACAGAACCTATCCCAGGGCTGTAAAAGCAGTGCTCTGTATCCTTAATGTGATGCATGAACTGGTAGAGCTTAGAGTACAACCTGACTCTTCTGACATCACAATACTCGTGTCTGCAAGAAATTCTTGCAAAAGCTTTCCTATGGTGTATAGTCATATTCACTCTAATATGAGGACTACTCACTGAAAGGCAGTTTTCTCTTTAAAAAAAAGAGAAAAAATAAACAAATGGGACCTAATCAAACTTAAAAGCTTTCACACAACAAAGGAAACTATAAGCAAAGTGAAAAGACACCCTTCAGAATGGGAGAAAATAATAGCAAACAAAGCAACTGACAAAGAATTAACCTAAAAAATATACAAACAACTCCTGCAGCTCAATTCCAGAAAAATAAATGACCCAATCAAAAAATGGGCCAAAGAGTTAAACAGACATTTCTCTAAAGAAGACATACAGATGACCAACAAACACATGAAAAGATGCTCAACATCACTCATTATCAGAGAAATGCAAATCAAAACCACAATGAGGTACCATTTCACGCCAGTCAGAATGGCTGCTATCCAAAAGTCTACAAGCAATAAATGCTGGAGAAGGTGTGGAGAAAAGGGAACCCTCTTACACTGTTGGTGGGAATGCAAACTAGTACAGCCACTATGGAGAACAGTGTGGAGATTCCTTAAAAAACTGGAAATAGACCTGCCATATGACCCAGCAATCCCACTGTTGGGCATACACACCGAGGAAACCAGAATTGAAAGAGCCACGTGTACCCCAATGTTCATCGCTGCATTGTTTACAATAGCCAGGACATGGAAGCAACCTAGATGTCCATCAGCAGATGAATGGATAAGAAAGCTGTAGTACATACACAGGAGAAGGTGATAGCACTCCACTCCAGTACTCTTGCCTGAAATATTCCATGGACAGAGGAGCCGGGTCGGCTGCAGTCCATGGGGTTGCTAAGAGTTGGACACGACTAAGCGACTTCACTTTCACTTTTCACTTTCATGCATTGGAGAAGGAAATGGCAACCCACTCCAGTGTTCTTGCCTGGAGGATCCCAGGGATGGGGGAGCCTGGTGGGCTGCCGTCTATGGTCGCACAGAGTCAGACACGACTGAAGCGACTTAGCAGCAGCAGAGTGAAGTAAGTCAGAAAGAAAAACACCAATACAGTATACTAACGCATATATATGGAATTTAGAAAGATGGTAACGATAACCCTATATGCAAGACAGCAAAAGAGACACAGATGTATAGAACAGTCTTTTGGATTCTGTGGGAGAGGGCAAGGGCGGGATGATTTGGGAGAATGGCAATGAAACATGTATATTATCGTATGTGAAACGAATCACCAGTCCAGGTTCCATGCATGAGACAGTGTGCTCAGGGCTGGTGCACGGGGATGACCCAGAGGGATGGGGTGGGAAGGGAGGCGGGAGGGGAGTTCAGGATGGAGAACACATGTACCCCCGTGGTGGATTCATGTCAGTGTATGGCAAAACCACTACAATATTGTAAAGTAATTAGCCTCCAATTAAATAAATTTATATTAAAATTAAAAAAGAGGAAATACCATATCAACTGCTTGAAGAGACCAGAAGCATGGCCCCATCATGAATAAGACCCAAGTCAGGGGAATCCTACCAAGAGTTCCCAGCAAGGGGAAAAAAATTTCCTGTGTCCACATTAGGTTGAGAAGGGAAACATCTTGTGGGACATATTTGCAAGTGAAGCACACTTTGATTGATTTCTGGAAGAAATAAGGCATCTACAGATTTTCAATATCTCCTGGGGAAGATACAATCTAAGTATAGACAATATTTTCCTCTGGGCCTCTTAATAGCTTTCCCATACAACACCAACTGCTACTAGCACTTTACCTGATCTCTGTAAACCAGCATGCTGGGGCTTGACCGCGGTTTATCCTTAAATGAGTAAGTGGCCACTTGCTTCTTTAACAAGTCCAAGAAATCAGGAGGCATGTACTGGGGAAGGTCATTCAGCATCAGATCATTTCTTTGCAAAAGAGGTGGTTTTTTCCTTCCTTCATTTTTAAAATTGTAGGTCGCTATGACTGGATTTAACAGGGATTCTTCAATAAAAGTTTTCAAGTGGTAAGTGCCAGGATTAGGAGTGTTCTATGGAGAATTGACATCATTTTTCAAGTTAGTATGTAAACTGGTAACATCTTCTAAAGCATCATTCTTGCAAAGGTCACTCCTAAGTAGCATTTCTCTTTGTTTTACTTAAGAGAAATGTCTTAACAAAATTCCATCAAGTAAACACTCCCCACAGAACAACATTTTAAGACAATCATGATGATTTCCTTTCTGCGATAATTGCTTAACTATAGCAAATGGGTTATGGCCATAGGTAAAGCTTTAACTTTCTAAAAAGTAGCCTCAAAGATACTCAAGTTTGAGATTCTATTTGATTATAAATGTCAGGTCTCTCATGAGAACCCTCTGGATAAGTTTCTTGACTAAATAGAAGTTATCCTACTTCAGCTTAGTAGATACCACGTGTTTCTTTCTAACCCTCAAGTGGGAAGCTAGAGGATAAAAACATGAGACTGAGGATGAACTGGCAGAACATATGGTCTAATTAGTCCAATAAGAGGCCTGGGACTTTCAAATCACAACCACAGTATGGGTGAGTGGCCAGGCCCGACAATTTAGTCACTGCTGCTTTTGTGGCCATCTTCCCACAGAGCACAGCTTAGTTATACCATTAAAATTAGTTCAATTCCAAAGAGGCTTTGGTCCCTAGGGTCCCTCTGTTATGGAAAGGTGTGAAAAGAAAATATTTCTGCCATACATAAATAATGTATCTTGAGAGAAGGATCTTCTGGTCATCTTTCTTTCATATATCACCATCTTGCTTTCACACATTAAGCTATCATAGGCTCTTACTTTTTAAAGAGAGAGGATAAAAACTGAAGTCAAACACCTTTCCAGAATGTATAAGCTTAGTTGACTTTATGAAGATAACCTGTAGTGTAAAACACCTAGACTCCTATAGTCGTTTTACTTCCAAGCTTTCACTGCATTCAAAGTTTAGTTTCTCAGTCATGTACTGATACTAAAATTATAAATATAAAACAAGCCTAGGTAGATTTGAACAAGCATTGTTTCTTTAAAATTAACTATTAGTGATTTAAAAGGTCAGACTCAAATACTTTCAAATAGGAAAGGATGAAAATATACATACCGTTAATGCTATTCTCCACCATCCTTCTCTTTCAAAAGATGATGACTTCTGGGTTGGTTTCTATTAATAAACATAAAAATGTGCTTATTCATTTGAGAAGTGATCACTAGAAGTTAAATGTCACTTATAAAATTTGTACTTGAAGAAATTGATACTGTATGAAACTGGTCACCCTGAATGAAAACAAGAGTTCCATAATCAATTTTGCCTATATTTCCTTAAATTGCTATTTTTAGATCTTAAGTGCTTTTTAAGTACCTAAATTTCCTTTGGGTAAATTAGAGTAATAAACATCCCCATCAGAGGATGAGATGGTTAGATGGCATCACAGACTCGATGGCATCACAAACTTGATGGAGTCTGAGGAAGCTTCAGGAGGTGATGATGGACAGGGAAGCCTACCTGCTGCAGTCCATGAGGTCGCAAAGAGTTGAACACGACTGAGCAACTGAACTGAACTGAAATGTCCTCATCTCACCAAGATGTCATAAGAATAATTAGGTGACAAAACTTGGTGCTCTTAGGAAGCAAAGAGTTATGTAAACCCAAAATCGTATAATTGTTATTACGATTTATGGCTCAGGGAGCTCAAGGTAAAAATGTATAGACATCCAAGTTAATGTAATATTGGGATTCCAATTCCTGGCCATATAGCAAATGCTGAAAAGTGCCATTTTCTAGATTTCCATATGCTATGACTTGGGCTTGAACTCCAGCTCAGCGACTATCTAGGTGCACTAGGCAAGTTAACCCTCAAGAGGCTCATCTTCCTCTTAGCAGGACAACAAAAGGCACTAGAGCTGGCATGAAAATAAGGCATCATAAAGATCTGTATCCGCAACCAGGACTCAGTAAGTGGTGGCTTTTATTTTTAATACCTCATTGGCCAAGTGCAGAAGAAAATTATTTTGATATTCCTCAGTTTTCAAGGCCACTCTTGTCTTACATTCTAAGTACTCTAAAGTACATCCATTTATCATTATCCCATTATTTGTTTCAGCTTCACTATCAATAGTGAGGACAACAGAACACAGTTGCTTAGTTTTTTCCTTTTCTTTTTTCTACTAGGTAAAATTAAAATACTGAGTTTTACTTTCATTTAGAATGCTTTTTTTATTGCCATGAAATACAGGTTATCTCAAGCAACAAGGCATTAAAAATAATAATCTAATCAGTAAACTGATATAATTCATTCTTCTTAACATATCCACATATAAGTAACCCTGGGCTTCAGTTATACTATGAAATATAGGCATTTCTCTGAAAAAGCATTGCTTCATATGCACTGCTAAGCCTGAATTTCGTCCTATACATTCCCTTTATTAGATTTATGTTGAATCTTCTCTGTTGCACATTTATAGTCACAGAAATTGAACTTTTGCAGGCAAATTAAGACAGGTCTCCACCACTACCTAGGACCAGGGAAATGGAGTCGGAAGAAGGGAGAAGTAAACATGATACATTTGAAGGAAAGTAAACCTGGCAGCTGCTGTTTTGGTTAGCCCAAGACAGGTGACCTCAACTTCCCTTATCTCCCACTTCATATTCACTTCAGGGTGAATTACTTTACACAAGTTAGGCTAAACATCCCTTGCCCAAATTTATTTAAAAACTAAACAAGACAGTTTCAAATATTTTATAAATACTACACAGTAGGAAGCAAGGCAAAAACGTGTCCAATAGACCAAGGAAGGAAAACCCATTCTCTTGGCAGATAGTGGGGGAGGGGGGAGGGGGAAGGGAGGGAAACTGAAGGAATCTAATAACCCTGTTAAAGCAGTTGTCCATCGCAAGTAACAGTAGGTTAAGATGCGGGGTGGAGGCTGGGAAACAGGACAGAAAACAAAGAACGAAGGGGAAGTATAAGTGAGAGCTAGGGAGGAGAAAAGCAAATGAAGGGCACTCAATGATCAAGAAGAAAGGACTGCAGGCGTAGGCGTGAAGGTAGGAAGCGGAGGGGCGCAAGGACCCAGGATTAGAGACAGCTGGTGTTTTTGGCGGAGCCCGGCAATCGGAACGGTGTTTCGAGAATTGAAGGTGGGGAAGGCAGGCGGTACCGAGGCCAAGGCAAAAGCCCCATGCCTCAGATCTTCCTTACTGCGGTGGACGTGATGGCGACAGACTGATCCATTGCTGCCTCTTCATTCTAGGCGGAGGCTGGCGTCCGGTTGCCAGGAGGCGCCTCGGTCCGCCGGATCCCGAGCATGCGCAGGAGACCTGCCAGTAGGTTTGGCTCTGGTGGTGGGGGAAGGGGGGCTGGCACACACTTGGGGGTCCCGCGGCAAGCCTAGCGAAATGCACCCTCACGCACGTGCATGGTAAGAAAATCATGGCTCAGGAGTCACCAAGAGCCTGCGCCAAGGAGCTTGTAAAGGAGCTAGACCACCCCATGATCTCCATTAGCCCTTTCCCAAATCACCTCCATGCTAGGAGATGGCATGCTTAAGGAAAAATCAACCTTAGCATCCACTTTATAAGATTGTTTCTAAACTCCTCCAGAAGGAAAGTTCTGGGAATGTCACGACTTTGAGAAGTGGAGTGAGCTCTAGATACAACATTCTGTGAAACCACTGACCACCCTTTACTCTGTATAGACCCTCTTCATTGTCAGCCTATTTTGGCTGTAGTTCCTCAACCTATATACATTTCCATCTTTAAAAACAAACGTCCCCTCAACCCTAATAGTTCGGTTTTATGGAATACCTGCTGTATTCCAAACACTTCACATGTATTTAATCCTCAGAATAACCCTGTGAAGTAGGTATCAATCCCATGTTATGAAGGAGGAAACAGGCTTCCTTGGACAGTTTAGCACAGTAGACTCTGCCATCACACAACAGTGGCAGAGCCAAGTTCAAATCCAGGCCTGACTCCAGTGCCCCCAGCTGTCCACTATACTATGGAGTTTCTTCCTGTCACAGACTTTCAAGAGTAGTGTGGATTCCTCACCTGCCCCATACTTTCCTGAAACCATCTTAATCTGATATCACACACCTTTAAGTTAAAAACTGCACTTAGTAAAGAAACTAGCCAGTTCTTCAGTTGCCAAAACCAATGGGGATTTTTCAAGCTCTTAGCAAGCTTGACTTCATCTCTACATTGATTCTTTTCCATCCTTCTTGAACTCTCCCTTACCAGGATTTGTTATTTGCTGACTTGTTCGTGTATAGAGGTGAAATATATTGGTACCCACATGGGGTAATTATGATTAACTTCATTGAAACCTGGAACCATCTGGCACAATGCATTCAATAATCATTGCCTTTAGAACAAAAGCAAAATTCTACAATCTAGTCTCATCTACCCATTAGAACCTCCTGATCTGATGTATACTTACAAATCCCAAACATGCCGCCTTCACACTTCTATTGTCTCCCCAAATGCTGACGCTTCTGCTTGAAATGCTATTCCCTTCTTCATGGCCTGGCAACCCTCAAGGGTCAACTCCTCTAAGTCTCCTGAAGGACCTTGTGCCTGTCTTTACTGAGGGACTCATTGTGACAAATGTCTCCTCTAATTTGAAACATATCCAAAATAGGTTTTTGTCCTAATTCTCAGCCCTTTCAACACATAAGTTTTCCTTTTATAAAGTTAAAACCAGAAAATGGACTATAGCAGCACTTTTCAAATGTGCACACAAAGTATCTGGAAATATTGTTAATACAGACTGAGGTTCTCTAACAAGGTGATTGTGTGGGTGACTTTTCTGGGTAGCAAGAGAGGACACCATTAAACGTCTCCTAAAATACTGGGGACTCTTCAATAAATTCATTTAACATAGCCTTAAAAATAGCAAAAAGGGCAGGAGGAGCCAGGCACCAGGTTTGAAATAAAAAGCTGGTTTTAAGACCGAGAGACAAGTAAAATACAGAACTTTCACCAAAAGTGATTAAGCCAGTCCAACATTGTGCCTCATTTTACTTTCTTATTTTGGCTGAGCCTGTAAAACTGGCTCAGCAGACTAGGGACTGGTACCCTAGAGACTGAATATGATGAAAGGTACAGAGAAGTCCAGAAACCCATAGAAGGTATGCAATATAAGGGAACACCTAGATGAGAAAATAGTTTTGGGTACTGCAAAAATAGAAACAGCATGGGTCAATGATTTCAAGGACTTTGCCAATAAAACAGACTAAGTATGTAGAATAAACAAAATGTCCCCTTAAGAAAACACTGTCTTGTACAGTATACTGTTTGATTTTCAGGTTACCATAACAGCAGTTTTAAAGGGAGGAGGCTGTTCTCTTTGTGAACACAAGATTACATTATGTAGAGATCAACAGTGCCTGTGCTATGCATCAGATTTTTAATAGAAATATTAGATAAAATACCTCATATTGTAGAATCATTTTTAACTGCAGTGATAGTTTTGGTTAACTATCTGAGAGCAAACATGCTACAGACTGTATTGAGAAAAAATTAACAATTACAATGATGCTAATATAAAACACATAATATGGTTAAGACTTAAAAGATAAGGTATTTTATAGTTCTGATTTGATGAAGATTATGATATGCTTAACTGTGTGACTTTTGCGAAGACTACAAGAATATAAAATCAGCAACATGATACACCCAAGTAACCCACAAAACACGTTATCCCCTTCCACCTTACCAACTTACTTTAAACTATTGGAACTAGAAAAGCACCAATATTAGCTTTGCCTAATTCCCTCATTTTACAAGGATCATAACTGATTAACAGCATAGATGTAACACAATGCAAATACTAAGAACTATGCTAAGTGCTGTGTATGTGTCTGCGCAGTCAGTCATGTCTGACTCTAAGCTAAGCACTTTACCTAAGATTATTATAAAAGCCAAGTTAGAAACCACCTGGGTAAATTACACCTATTTTACATGTAAGATAACTGAGGTTCAGGCAGTATTGACCTCTTCAAGGTTATACAGAGCAGTGATCTGACTATTGCTTCAATAAACCTCCAAAGCCCATGTTTAATATTCTGGAGATTATTGTGCCTAATTAGCACATCAAACTTGTATCTAATGAAGGTCTTCCTATTTAATCGCCTGCCTAATGTGTAATAATACCCTATTAGGATGATCAACTCCTGTAACTTCCCTTGTCCTATCTAAAACATGTCTCTCTCCCTTCACGACCATCCAGTTTTCCATTTTCTGGCAGAGTAACATTGGTATTAAAGTAGTCAACAATGCACAGTAACCTGTCAAACTGCCCTCTAGGAAATTAAAAACCTTGTGGCTGTAATAATCAAGGAACATACTTCAGTGGTTTCATCCTGGCTCTAGTTTGCTATGGAATCTTTAAGTATTTAAAAGTAATTAGAAAAACAGAAACCTTGATAGCCACCTTTTGTACAAAGAAAGCAATAGTTTAGAAGCAAGGAAAACTTCTAAATAAAGTTTAGTTACTGTCAAGCCACTACCGAAGATATCTTATTTATAAAACTTGTTGAAGATGGTTAGGCACAACAGAAAATTCTTTGTTTTATGGTAGTAGAATTAAAAAGCACTATGAGTAAAAAATTAGAAAACAGAGGTAAAACAACAACCCCTTACCCCAATTTGGATTTTTGTGCTTCAAAGCCCAAATATTTAAAAAATCATGGCTGAAGTCAATATGGATAAACAAAGCCAAAGCGGAAAATTATAAAAGTAGGCAACACTGAACACCTACCTTATGTCAGTCCCCATGCTAGGTACACTTACACAAGTTTTTATCTTTCAGTTAAACCTTTTGAAGGAAGTATCACAATCTAAAAACTAAACACAGTCTTAAATAGCAAAAAAAAAAAAATTAAATATGTAAATTATACCAAGTATAAAAAATTACACCTCCAATTTGACTGTCAAAATTATTCAACGTCAAATTAATTAAATGACTCAGATTCAGAGCAACAGTTGGGTAAATTGTAATTTTTTTATTGGAAAACAAATATACAACTTGGAATGGATTTGAGGCAAATTGTGCCATAAGCAGATTTTCTTTAAGTGGCTAAAACAAAGTTTAAAAAGCAAGTTAACAATAAAAGAAAATGTTTCTGGTACAGGACCATCAGTACAAAAAAATAGTGTACGAGTACCTGGATAAAACACCCGTTTTGCAATAGTGCAACTTTTAAGTACATATTGTTGACTGTCCGTAGTCCACGCAGAGTTACAACTCCACACTTCAACAACAACATGCTGACAGTTCCTAAAGAAAACTACTCAAAAAAAAAAAAAAATGTATAACCCAGATGTTCCCTCATTTGACCAACTCCATCTAAGTTTAGATGTGCAGAAGGGCTTAGATATATCCAGAGTAAGCCACATGCAACATGTTACTTGATCAATTTTCTAAAATAAGGTTTTAGGACAATGACAGTAAGATAAGGGAAGAAAACATGGAGGAATGAAGTCCTAATTACTATACATGCATATTTTTTTGACAGTAGGGGGAAACCTTTTACAGATAAGTTACAAACAAAGAAAAGGCAAATAAACAATTTTGTACAAGAAATTTAACACATTCTGTACAATGTCTTCACTTTGCTGTCATCATTTGTACAAACTCTGAAAAAGAAGAAGTATACAAAGATGTTAAGTCAATGGCAAAAGTCTGACAAAACCAATCACATTTACTCAACTACTGAGTAGTTCCCACTCCCCCGTCTTTCCTCAAAATTATCAAGTACAGAGGAAAGCTAACTTACTGCCAAGGCTGGATTCTTCATAAATCAAAAATTATCTATGATTATTAACAAATAAACCAAATTATTGTTTTAGTTTATCATATATGATACTTCTGAACTGAAGCATGTATAATTTCAGACTTAAAGCTAATTGGAGGGAAGGAGAATGCAATGAAAGACAGTAAAGTCACCTTAATTTTGAGGATCCTGAAATAAGTTTAAAGAAGCTTTTCAAACTGTTCCACAATGGTTACCAAAAATTGTTTTATCCTAGTTTGGAGTGCAATGCTTCTTTTAAAAGGGTAGGATGTGATAGTAAAGCACAGGATAAGGCTGTGACTGTGAGAAGACTTACCTTCATAGTTTACTTGACCATCACCATCAATATCTGCTTCCCTGATCATTTCATCAACCTCTTCATCTGTTAACTTCTCTCCAAGGTTTGTCATCACATGGCGGAGCTCTGCTGCACTAATATAGCCATTACCATCCTAAAAAAAATTTAGTAAAATGTCTGAGCGATATTATAGATGTAATGAGCTGGATAAGTTTATTGAACTTCACATTCGGGAGCAAAATATACTTTAGAAATCCACACAAACCTTTATTTAAATATTTCTTAGTTCTGAAGTCAATACCTCTTCTGCCACAAAACTAATACTATATATATATATATTATATAAAACTATTGGGCTTCCCTCATAGCTCAGTTGGTAAAGAATGTTATTAGGAAATCTCCTTCTATACTAAATTCTTAGAAAGCTTTTGCTTGATATCAAAGTATGTTGACAAGTACTAACAAAAAGAAGATTAAAAGATCCTAATATATTTAAAAATCCTCAAACGAAAACGGAACAAATCCAGTTTCGAATACTTACCTTATCAAACACACGGAATGCTTCTCTAATTTCTTCTTCACTGTCTGTGTCTTTCATTTTTCTTGCCATCATTGTCAGAAACTCCGGGAAGTCAATTGTGCCATTACCTGGAATGGTATTTGTTGAAATATTACAATAGAATTTAAATGCCACTTCTTCAACTCCTTCTTCTCAAACCAGGAATTAAAAAGACGTACCATCAGCATCTACTTCATTAATCATGTCCTGTAACTCTGCTTCTGTGGGATTCTGCCCAAGAGACCTCATTACAGTTCCCAATTCCTTTGTTGTTATAGTTCCATCACCATCCTTGTCAAATAGTGAAAAAGCTTCTTTGAATTCTGTTTGAAAAAGAAAACACAATCCAAATGTACAGGTTAAAAATAAAGTAACGCCCTAAGAGAAATGTATTAATCAACTCTCAAAGCAAAGATATTATATGGAGATAGGATCCGAAATGGGATTTTTATTCCTGAAGGATTAGGAGGAAAACCTTGTATTTCAAACTTTTTTAGCTAATCATATGTTCATACTGATCTACCTGGGAGTTTTTTCCATCCAATATCTCACAGGGAACTTCAAAATCTAGACTAGATAAAAGTCAAATCATTGTTGAAAAAGCAGAACCAAAAAACCACCAATGTCTGGCTTCTGTATTGTCTGTTGAAGCTGCTCTGTGGAACACAATTCTAGATTACACATCTAACCTACACTCACAATAGAAAAGGAAATTGTTACCCAATATGTTTATTTCTATACAGCAACTGTACTAACAGTAATCCTTAAAGTCGGCCAGTTTTAACTGTTATCACTGAAAACAAAAATAATTTAGACCTCTCTTCAAAATATAAATTCCGAGCTTATAACAGAATGAAATATATTATTGCCTAAAATCTTTAAAATACTATTGTGAAATGATGTTGCTTTTATCAAGTTCACCACTAGATTACATGGAAAGCTACTAGTACAGTCTAGGATACCCAAATACAGAGAAACTAGAGATTTACTTTAACAGTGGCAAGAGAGTGTATTAATGAGCTAGTAACAAAGTGAGTAGAGATATTAGATTCAATCAGCAAGTAAATACAAAACCATAATGCACAGAAACTAAAAGCACAATCTGGAACTCAACTGCCTGGCCTTAAAAGAATTCCAGCTCTGCTACTAACTAGTAATAGAACCTTGGGCAAATTTTCCACTTCAGCTTCCTCATTTCTGTTACTTGGGGCTAACTGTATCTTCCCTTGTGGCTCAGCTGGTAAAGAATCCGCCTAAGATGTGAGACCTGGGTTGGGAAGATCCCCTGGAGAAGAGAAAGGTACCCACTCCAGTCTTCTGGCCTGGAGAAGTCCATGAACTGTACAGTCCATGGGGTCACAAGGGTCACAAAGAATTGGACACGACTGAGAGACTTTCACTTGTTCATTTGGTACCCACTTCCTAAATTAAATAATTAATATAAGTAAAGTACGTTGAACTATGCCTGGCAAGTATTTAAATATCAAGAAAGAGATGATGTCGCTTTTCCTGTAGCAAAATTACAATGGAAAATTTCTCTTGACTTTCACAAGTCCTTTACTTTCTATCTTATCCTTGCAAAGGGTCTCACTCCTATTTGTCTCCTACATGTAAATCTGACCTAATTTTTATCCTTTTTCCTCTCCTTGGCCATTTCATCTAGGCCCACTAATGATGAAGACTTTAGTTAGTCCACTCATCTCTCTCAATATAATACTTTTATTTCTGACATTCTACAGGACATCTCCCCTAGCTGACCTCAAGGAAAACTTAATGAAAATGAATTCCATATACAACAACCCTAGGAACACAAGCAAGTTACCTTAACTCTTTTCTCCTGAAACAAGGTCTGCTGAATTCTGCTATTTAAATACTGCCTGATTCTTTTTTCATCTCTACATCCAACATTTTGGTTCACAGCCCCATCATCTTTTATCTGGACTATCACAATAACCTCCAAACGGGTTATTTAAAATTACCTACACAAGTACCTGAGTCCTATTACCATTTTGGATTATCACAGTATTTTCTTCTGATTCTTTTAATCGTTTAGCTTTAGCTTAGTATCACTGTAGTAAGTGCTACTTACTACTCAGTGCTAAACAGTCCACTCCATTTAAATGTTGTTTTCAGAGAAATTCACCGGATATTAGAAGCTTAGAACCAAACTACTGACTGATCTTATGAAAATATGCAGTACCAACCTAGACCAATTCAACGACAAAAGTAAATCAGTAAGTCCTACAAAGAGCAGAATTTGATGAAAATATTTCCATTTTACCCAAGTTTCTTTAAAAACAGGATGTACAAATACTGTCTAGAAATATAAACTATTAACAATTTGAACAAATTAGCATCTATCACCTAGTAACTTGGCCTCCAAGAAAATTGCTTAAGAGATTTATATTATATTTAATTACATTCTCAGCTATAATACAAGCATCATTTAACCATTATGTACAAAAATTCCCAGATATAACTATCATCATAATCAGACATAATCATGTTACTAAATGACTTAATTTCAAAAACTATTTCTGAAAGATGCATGCTACACATTTATGTATGTTCTAAATTTCAAGAAGTTTAAGAGGCAGAAATACCTGTAAAAACTTGAAATAAAAATAAACTGAAAATACAATTTAAATTCACCTGCTTTTATAGCTCACCACCTGTGCTTCAGAACTTGTTTACTCTTCATATATAGAAGCTTATCATTTTAAACAAGTAATTCCCAGGAATGACTTGAAATATAAACCTAGGAGTCAAAACTCCAATACACAGAAGTCAGGTCCTGTTGACAGCTCTCTTCAATATAACTGATGGAACCTCCCAAAATCTATTCTAGTTATGCCTAAGTTGAAACTTTCAGTAGTCATATTATTACTCGTTTTAGATTTTCATTAGCAACTGCCAGATACCTTTCTAACTATGTTTTACATAAATTCACATTATTATAACAGGTTATCATGAAACAATTAAGAAAAATCCAATGCCTGTTTAACCGATTTCTATTTATTTATAAAATTCTGAACTTAATCATCCTTTAAAGGCCATGTATTTAAATCCTCAAAGGCCTTTACTGTTGAATAATATTAGAACTATTTTTTAATCAAGTAAGTTTTACCCCTACACTGAAATTTAAAAGTTTAGACATAAAGTTCTTTAAAGAAAAAAATAATTTTACATTTTTCCTTTAAACACCATGGCAGAGTCATCAACAAAATTAACTTATTATTGATGTCACACTAGACTGTTCTGGATTGCTCTTTAAGACCAGGGTAACAAACAATTCTAGACACTTCATCTAAACTAAGTGTACATTTTTCTAGGCCAAGTTACCTGCTAGAGGAATTTTAAATCGGTCAGAATATGAAGATAAAGCTAACTGAAAAAGTACCTTAGTATATTCAACTTTGCAACTCAAAACCAAGGGACTCTAGGAGGAGGCAGGGTAATTATTAGCATAGAGTAGGTACTGTTTTAGAACACATCTGTGTGGCACACATCTTTGAAAATTTATCTATTCAGGAAATATTTACTCAGTCCTTACTGTGTGAGAGGTAGTGGGGAAACAAGAGGAAATAAGGATTTTTATTTTAGTAGCATAAAAGCTTTAGCTCCTCTACTTTAAAGATTCACTAAATCCTGGGCTCCATGAACAGCTTTATTAAAAAGGCAGGGTAGGGAAAGAACCTAGAACAGATTTTTCTGCCACTTTCACTAGAATTTAATTGTATGATAGTAACCAATGAAAAGACAGAATTTATCTTAAGGACAATGTTCCATGAACTGCAAGTATTCTTAACAAAAATGCTATCAACCATTGAGGATTGATCCTCTTGTATTTAACAGACACAAACTACTTTTTATTTATTTATTTATTTTAATTAATTAATTTTCTTTACATTATCGTGTTGGTTTTGCCATACATCGACATGAATCTGCCATGGGTATACATGTGTTCCCCCAAACTACTTTTTAAAAGAGTTGTATGTGTATTTGAGAAAGGAGTAATGAGCACCAACTATGTAACTAGCACTTTGAATAATTCACTACCTACCCTAAAGTGAACATGCTGTGCCATGCAGAACTACCTGACTGAGACTAAGGAGAAAGGCAAAGAAAGCAGACGAGAAGGTAAGAACTTAAGACTGGAAATAATAGCCCGAGTCATACATAAAAAACTATTCCAGAATAACTTACATTTCATCAATACACCTAAAATACTATATATGAACAAAAGAAATCATTTCCAAAGCTCTGCTTGACTACTTCAACATACTCTATACATACAAATTTACCAACCCTAAAGAGCAAACTTCCAGCTTAAGTCAAATGCACATAGTAAGAAATAAAAATAAAACCTGTCAAATTGGTCCTCAATGCGAACAGCTTTCTACTTTATACAGTCCAAGCAATTATCTGTGATGAGAATTTGAGATTACTGATTTCTGACTCTGCCAAGTCTGTGTATGAAATGTAGGGTGGTAAAGTAATATCTGAGTTCCAATTGGGTTTCTCAGTTTTCTCTAGCGTTTAAAAAAAAAAGCTTTAGTGCTTTTGACCACTTGAAACTCTGTGCCTACCAGGAAAACCACTGCAGTCAAAACTGCCTGATGCTTTCATTACTAAGTCTCTAATCGAAGTCAAGGAACAGACTTTGAAAAGCATTTCAACACTGAAATTTAAAAAAACAAAACCCCATTTAGAAGTTTCCCCAACATTTTGTTAACTAGACACCTCAAAAATATTAGAATAAAAAGTACTACTGGTTCAGCATAAAGACAACATGACATCAGGTTTTATGTAATAATGTCACATATTTCCACAGCAAACTAAAAGATACAAGACTTTTAATCTTTTTCAATAGCTGTCACTGCTTTTAAGATAAAACTCAAATTTACTGCATCTGTAAAACAGAATACTAACTTCTGGATCTAAGTTTTTCACTAATGAAATGGTTATTCCCTGATTGACCAACCATATATGCAATTCTAAGGTTAAAATATTAACTACTTAATATTTACTTAAACCACAGTAAATTCAACATTCATTTTCTGATTTTACATTTCAAGTTAGCTACTACTTGGCCTCTTTTCTTATGGAGACTGATTTGAAGTGGCAGTGTTAAAAACTGCCCAGAATTAATCTTTAGACTAAAATAACTTCAAGAAAAACAAAGAGCATCCCAACACCAGACTCAAAAGTACTATCTACATAACCTAAAAACATGTCTTTAATTACAGTTAGCCCCACACAGCTTTCACAGCCAAGTTTACCTTCTCACTTGCTAGAGCAGGTTCTATTACTCTCTTACATTACACTCATGTGTTCCCATCTACTACACAGATCAAAGTCAGTTCTTTCATACAAATATCTTCTTTTGAGAATGGCTTTTCAATTTATAATAAAATTCAACAGGTATAACTTAGCAAAGTTATTTCTCACCTGCAATCTGCTCTTCAGTCAGTTGGTCAGCCTAAAAAGAAATCAAAGAAATAGGTAAGTGGCTTGACAGTATGTAGTTTAACAGCTACAGAAAAAAGTTTAAAAACATTTAAGGTTCATCTGGTTTCATAAACTTCTCAACTTCATTTAGTTCACTCCTTAGTACCAAACACGGGTGGGCAGAAAATACACACATCTGGTTTATCTCCAAAGCTAAGCTACCTTGCCCCCAAGTTTAAGACATGAAAATATTTCAGAATATATTTGAAAGTCCAAATTTTACATAAATTTAAAAAAAGCAAATCTAGCACACTAACACTAGAAAGTTTAATTGGAATTGTACTCTCTTCTAAAGCAAGGATAGATGCAAAAGAAGCACTGTTTCCTTTTTCAAAGTTAGTATATCTAAAGTTAAGCTCATCTCCTCAGGTAGGTAAGTAAAAACCATTAATATCAGAAATCTCCACCAAATCAAAAATAATAAACAAGAACTACATTTAAACTTTCCCTATAAGTGATTAAATACCTCACTTGGACATGTGATGTTCCAAACCTCAAAAAACCCCAAAGATTACTAAGCAAAACTCTTTATCAAAAAGATAAAAATCCAAGCTGTACTGGTTGGTTGGGGCAACATGAAAGTTACCAGTTTTACTCCTCCTCACCTGCCATGCAACTGCAGAGAATCCAGGATTCTGAATATTTGAAGTACATTATTTACAAAATGTTAAGTCCAATTATTTATTTTCTTTTGATGCCTAAAATTCTAAACTGATAAGGTTTGTGATGTTTTTAGCAAATGGAGAATAGTTACTTGTTTTTACTTAAAAAAAAAAAAAAAAACAACAAAACCTATGTTCAGGCATTTGCTGAAACCCATTATATATGTTGCTTTTATTCAATCTTCCCAACTCTAAATGGTATTAACAAAACCATTAATACTCTATCTTACAGATGGGGAGAAAGGCTAAGGTTAAATTTCAGGGAGCAGGAGTACAAAATCACTAACATGTAGGGTCAGGATTAAACACTTGTTGGACATATCCAATACCTCAAGTTTTAAATTCAGAGCACACTTATTGGCACATATATCCAGAGGCACTGACAAGAAATAGCTTCCTAGTTAACAGTCCTACCCATAGGAAGTCAATCATACTGTGATTAATCCATTCATTTATTGATATGAAAGAAAAATAAACACTGGTTTCATTTTAAATGAACACACCCCTGGAAAGGATAATAATCTTAATACAGGATGGCATTCACATTTTCTCTAGGGGACAACATGGTAACATTTGGGAAGAAACCCAGGAAAGCAGAAATTTCTCTCCCTGATCAATTTTGATTTGACCTTGAAGCAAACACAAGGTCCTTAGAAAAAAAGCCAAGTCTAGCAATTTAAAATTGAAAAGCCAATAATCAAGCTCAAATGCAGAGGTTTATAAAATAAAATTTATCTACTTTTATCCTTATAAATCCCAATTCTCCAAGTATTTGGTACAAAATTAGATTGCATTCCCTACAAATAAGAATTGAAACCCAATAAATCCACTATTATTTCTTACTTTGTTAGAGGCTATAGATGATTTACCTCTGATCTAATTCCATCCTGCAGGACTTCTATCATTTCTAAAAGAAGGGTAATATGGCATGTGGAAGAAGAAAGCATGGTGCTTTGAGGCATCACTGGTTTAGTATCCCAGCTCTGCCACCATGTGACCTTGGATATGTTATTCAACCTCTCATTGTCAACTTCATCTGTAACACAGAATATTAATACCTACCTTGCAGAGTCATTGTGCAGTTAGAAGCTATATAAAGGGCTAGCCCCAAAAGTTCAGTGAAAATTATTTTATGTAAGTTAATTAACCAAAGAACCTACAATGTTAACATTGAACACCAACCTGACTAGTTCAACTTCCACAGTGAAGGTAGACAGGTGGAGCATCAAGCCCTTTACAGCAAACTCTCCATGTTCCTTTTTAACTTTGACTTAAGATGAGAAAATCTGTTTTCACAAACTGAAGCCATAAGTCCAGGAACAAGTGGGGCAGGAGAAATCAGTTTAGGACTAAAAATGTTAACCCGAAAGTGTGGAAAACACAGTAACATATGTGAAAGCTTCAAGAATGACTGCTATGTGCAGAAACTGAGATAGTGGGTCTTTTTTAAAATAAGTTGTGGGGGAGGAGATTTTGGGAAGACTCACATATGAAAGCTGAGAAGGCTTTAGGAAGAAAAAAACTAACTTTTAAAATTATCCAATTTTGCTCAGAAAGTCAAAATCTTAATGCCCCACACCATTTTGTTTGCATTAAAGATCACAAATGAGCTTCAAGGAATAACCGGGTGACCAAATTACTGAGCCTAAAAGTGCTGGATTCCGCTTGTTTCAGAAAACTTACAATTTCTTTTGTATTTACTACTAACCCAGAGTTCAAGGCTTTAAAATAACCTTCATCAGTAACTTTCAGACTAAAGACTACTTAAAGTAAAAACACAAAAGCTCCCTAACACTGTAATTTGTAAGCTTTTTCCAAAGACATGCAAATAAATTTGGTTCTTATTTTTGTCTATGCAGTGTCATTTTCTTAGTAGAAGAACTAGAAGAATTATACTTTTGGGAAAACTCAAGCTCATTAAAATGTGTTTATCTCAGTGAAGAGTAATTCACTAGAGAGATGACTACTTCTTACTCCTTTATTTCTACAAATTATCGCTTTCAACTGCTACTGTCAACTCTAGAGAAAGCACCCAAACGTTAGTATATGCCTAGGTTCCAGCTGAGACTTACTGGACTAGACTGTGCATTTTGAAGAACCATAGGTGATTTGTAAACACTAAGAAAAACAGAGTCCACTAATCTAGACTACATGTGTAACCTTAAGGGAATTATTTACCTATTTAACATTTCCCAAATGGCATTCAAAAGTAGGTATGGATACCATGGAGCTTAACTAGTGAAAGATGGTATAGAAATAAAAATTCTTATCTCAACAAATATATGAGTCCATAGGCTTGAAATGAAACAAATTTTCGTTTTGCATTCATTTCTGTTTGCTCCAAGTATTACTTAGATACAACAAAGGCTTCCATGCTAAGCAAAAAATTTTCTAGTTTCACAAGTCAGGTCATTTGTTTTACCTATATCAAAAGCAGTCTCCAAATTATTTCAACAGTTTAAAAGATACCTTTAATTCTGATAGAACAGCATTTACTATACAATATCTTGTTGGCCCAAAAGGGAAACTAGAAGAAATTACTTCTTAAAAATTAGGACCTTTACTAAAGGCCTAATTTCATCAGTCTACCTGAACCTAGAACTTTCAATACTTTAATTTCTTTAGTCTAACAAACAGATCTTCTTGCTGTTCGATGGGTAGATTCAAGTGACCAAAAGTTCCACGTCTTCACATCTTTTACTTATCTCATCACCCTGCCTCAATTCTTCTTAATCAATCTCCCTTTCAAAGACCATGTATCAACTATATGTAAACCCAAGAGCCACGTGAGCAAACTTATTCCGTATCAAACAAATGTTCATTCTTTAACTTTATGGAGTCCTAATTTTAAACCTTCAGGTCTTATTATATTATTATTATATTACCTAAACCAGCGGTAAACAACCTGCCTGCCAATGCAGGAGACATAAAACAGGAGGGTTCGATCCTTGGGTTGGGAAGATCCCCTGGAATAGGAAAAGGGCAACCCACTTCAGTATTTTTGCGCGGAAAATCCCACGGACAGAGGAGTGTGGCTGGCTACAGTCTATTGGGTCGCAAAGACTGACACAACTGAAGTGACTTAGCAAGGTTGATTCCCAATTTAGTTAAAGACTGTCAAAAACACTAATGATGTGATCAGTAACTACAAAAGCTTACTTTTGGCCCAGGACCACGAAGAGGTAGATACAAACTGTGCCTCATCAAGAAAATCTGAGACCTTGATTTAATTATCAGACTGATTAGAAACAAAACTTATTTTTCATTTACATAATATAAAAAAAATTCACCCCACAATTCAGAACTTTAATTATATGCCTATATTTTCACCTAAAAGTAAATTCAACCAGCATACTCAAATTTAGAATAAAATAAATGGAACGAGTACATCAAATAAATGTGAACTCCTCTCCCCACACCCATTCAGGGTGGAGGTTTCAGTTGGCAAGGATTCCCAACTCCTGTTTAAGATGTCACCTTGCCTCCTGGACACACCCATCGCCTGTAACCACTTGGCAGAAGGAACCACAAAATAAGTATTGCAAATTACCGCTCTCATTAGACTTTTTTTTTTTAAACAGGAAAGAACAGGAGTTCCGGTCTCAAGTGACAGGAAAATGCTTTAAAAAAAAGCCCGTCCCCCAATATACTCTTCTATCACGATAGTCTTTGACAGCCATTAACGTACAAATGAATTAAACCGCACCTAAAAGCCGACCTGGCATTTTTTGCTACCGAGTTATTTTCAAGGGTGTTTGAGCGGGGCGATACAGCGTTATTGGATCTTAAACAATTCAACGTGCACGTGAGCACTCACAAGAAGACTGGGGCCCCTGGTCTGATTGTTACTAGAGGGTAAGATCGACTTTGGCAACAGAACAGGAGTCACCCCGGAGCTGGCTTTCGGTGAGTGAACAGAAAAACGCCTTTCAAACGCCAGCTGGAGTCTCTGGCTTTCTCTAAAGAGATGCGCAGTGCGAGGCTGCGCCTGACTTCAGATATAGTCATCTCCTTCAACGACAAAAACACTTCAGGTTTTTTTAGAAATATTTAGCCTGGGAGGTGGATTTAGGCCTCAAGGCGCAGATGTAGCAGAAAGATCAGGATTCACCGAGCTTCCTTCTCGCCGCCGGGGGTGGGGGATGGGAATCGGACGAGGCTGCCCTGCCCGAACGTCGCCCGACCGGACGACCCCGCAGCGCCGCGGGACGCCCAGACCTCCGCAGTCCTGCAGGTGCCAGCGCAGCGGCTGGGGCTCGAGCCGGGTCTGGCGGGCGACGGCCGCGGTCCCGAGCCCGCCCCGCCCCCGGCCGCTCCCCGCGGACTCGGCCTACTCAGCTAGCCCGCTCGCGCGCCCCCAGCTCCCTCCCGGCCCAGCACGCGGGGGCTGCGGGCTAACGGCGGCGCGGGGGCTCGCCCCGGCCCTCGCGCGCTCCCGCCCGCCCCCTCGGCGCATGGCGGCCGCGCGCGGACAAAGGCGCTTCCTGGCGCCCGCACCAACCGTCCGTTGGGCTTTTGAATACGGCCCCTGGCTGACCTTTGGAGATGCCCGACCCAAGGCTTCTGCGCTCCCGCTCCTCCCGCCCTTCCACTCTCGCCTACCCCGGCTGCCCCCGCCCCGGCTCCCTCCTCATCCAGCCTCTGAGGAGCGCCAAGATCCCGGGGGCGGTGCGCCTGACCCCCAGGACACCCCGGGACACCTCCCTGAGGAGAGTGGGGGTGGGGGAGCACCTGCGACACAACCGCCGCGGACGCCCCCAGCCTCTGGGGGGCCATCCCCCTGGCGAAGACCCCTCCTAGAGGGTGTGAGAAAGGCTAGCTCCCTTTCGTCAATTCGCTTCAGCCTTTTACCCCCCTACAGGCCGAGCGCCCGCAGCTTAGCGACGCACTCACCATGCTGCAAGCGCTACCGGTCTCCGGGACGCAACCACACAACCACTCAGCTCGCTCGCTCCACTCGGACTAATTCTCCCCCTCCGCCCCCAGCGCCTCATAAACACCTCCCTCCGCCGGATCCCTCCGCCACACTTCAGATAACGGAACATCATAAACGAGTCCCGGCCAACCCCCTCCCCTCCAACGCCTCTCGAGACCCTTTTATCCACAATTATGTGATAGACGATGCAGAAGATAAAGGGAAGGAGAAGAACAGATGACGTAACTGTGTTTCACTCCCTAGCGAGCCGTTGAAGAGCCGGTGGAGTGGCGCCTGAGAGGCGCTACTTTGCGGCGCGGAAGAGCATCGTAGTAGCGGCGCGCGGCGCGATGATCGTTGAGCCCTCCTCTGATTGGCTGGTTCGTACCTGCAATGCGTCACTGGGGCTCGCAGCCGCTGCCGGGACGCGGTGCGGCTTCTGCCGTTGCGGCTCTGGCCGCGCTGTCCTGGCAACTGCGCTTGGCTGGAAAGCTTTCCTCCTCCACCCATCCTTCCTCGCCACATTTGCACGATCGCTTTCCCGCCCCGGTGTAGGGGATCTACGAAAATAGCGATTAAGAATGAAACTGAAAGACCCAGTAAAACCCGCGCTCTTCATCTCAGCCTCGTTTATCGGCCTTGTGGAGGCCACACGTTTACCATGTAACTTCCCCACAAAGTGAAAATCACTCAGTTGTGTCCAACTCTTTGTGACCCCATGGAATTCTCCAGGCCAGAATACTGGAGTGGGTATCCTTTTGCTTCTCCAGGGTATCTTCCCAGCCCAGGGATCAAACCCAGGTCTCCAGCATTGCAGGCAGATTCTTTACCAGCTGAGCCCACAAAGCCCATGAAAATCGTCATAATCCATGAAAATGCAGCTGCTCACCTGAGTAATCCTAAAGGAACTTCCGTTTATACTTCCCCTTTGCCTTCATCATGGGGATAATTTACGGGGGAAGGGGGGAGATAAAAAAAACCGCAGTATATAAAATTCCGATAGCCCCATTGATATTGTGGAATAATAGGGTTCTGGCTTGGAGTGAGACCTGGGTATGAGTACTGGTTGGGTCACCTTTGTCAGATGTATGACCTTGGATGAGTCATTTAATCTTTAGCCTCATTTGTAAAATGGAGGTTACAATACCTATCTTGAAAGGTTATAAGAATTAGAATCATATAAAGATTAGCATCTAGGTAAAGTGTTGAAGTACCTGGTACAAGGTAGACACAGTGGTTACTATAATAAAACCATAGTGTTGTGTATAGGTGATCATACTGAGTTTCCTAATGAATTTGCCCTTTTGAGTCTTTAATCTCTCAGGTTTAAATAAACATTTTTGAAGCCACATAGAAATTAGCTCTGGAATTGGCATCCTGTGCACTGTTGGTGGGAATATAAAATGGTACAGCCGCTTTGGAAAATAACATGGCAGTTCCTTAAAAAATTAAAAATAGAGTTACCATATGATCCAGCAATTGTGCTTCTTGGTATATACTCAAAAGAACTGAAAGCAGGATCTTAGAGATATTGTCACACCCATGTTCATGGCACTATTCAAGACAGCTAAAATGTAGAAGCGATCCAAGTGTTCATTAGCAGATGAATGGATAAGCAAAATGTGGGATACATCTGTTGTACATAAATGGCATACTATTCGGCCTTAAAAATGCTGCAATATGCCACAACATGAATGAACTTCAAGGACATTATACTAAAGGAAATAAGTCACAAAAAGTCATATACTGTATGATTCCATTTATTTGAGGTATTTAGAATAGTCAAAAATCACAGAAACAGAAAGTAGAATGGTGGTTGTCAGGGAAGGGGGGAATGAGGAGTCATTGTTTAATGGGTATAGATAAGAGTTTGAGTTCTACAAGATGAAAATAGTTGCGGGGATGGACAGTGATGGTTGCACAACATTATGTATTTAGTACCACTGAACTCTACACTTGAAAATGGTTATGATGGTAAATTTTACTTGCATTTTGTCACACATGAAAATTTTAATTTTTGAACTTTTAATTTGGAAAACTTTAGATATAAACTATATACAAGTGGACTGTAGCCTACCAGGCTCTTCTGTCAATGGAATTCTCCAGGCAAGAATACTGGAGTGGGCAGCCATTCCCTTCTCCAGGGATATACTAATGGAGAGAAAAGTATACCAAAAAAAGTACCACTCACTCAGGTTTATCGGTTTACAGCATTCTTCATTCTTGTTTCATATATTCCCCTATACCCCATTTAAAAACAATTACCTTCTTGGTCCTGCCCAAAATAAGCAAGGGTGTGCATAACCTGGAATATTTAACAAGTGAATAGCAATAATTTACCTACCACCTACCATATAAACTCATTTGGAAATAATGTAATTGTTACCTTAGAGGGGGGCTTAGAAGGCACAGAGGAGAGGCTCTTCACCCACCCGAGGTTCCAAAGAGGGTTCCCAGAGAACATGACTTCTACATTGAGTCTGACATGATAATGGGCCAGGAAAAAGTGGAAAGGCAGGGAGGAATAGATGAAAGAAAGAACAAAGGCAGGCAATTACATGGCACAATGGAGGAGTGTCAATGGTTAGGCATTACCAGGGTGAGCCCACTTCAGGAGATAGTGCTGGAAAGTTTGGAAGGAACTAAGGATTCATGCTCAAACTGCAGTTCCTCAAAGATGTTGGTAGAATCACTGCCCAGAAAAAAATCCTCTTAGGCCACAACAAGACTTTATAATTTTCTGGTAAAAAGCACAACCTTGTAAAACCTAATGAATAGCATTTTCAGCAAACCAAGGTAAAATCTGCTTACTGAGAAGGTTCCCTCCAGAATGCCTCCAGAATGCCCAGCAAGACCAAAATACTTTCTTAACAGCTTATCTGAACCAACTTGGAAAGCCTCAGTGGAATTTAACCTGCTTTAAACAACTTAGACTGGAGAAGGCAATGGCACCCCACTCCAGTACTCTTGCTTGGAAAATCCCATGGACGGTGGCGCCTGGTAGGCTGCAGACCATGGGGTTGCTAAGAGTTGGACACGACTGAGCGACTTCACTTTCACTTTCCTGCATTGGAGAAGGAAATGGCACCCCACTCCAGTGTTCTTGCCTGGAGAATCCCAGGGACGGGGGCGCCTGGTGGGCTGCCATCCATGGGGTTGCACAGAGTCGGACACGACTGAAGCGACTTAGCAGCAAACAACTTAGGCTTCCCTGGTGGCTCAGATGGTAAAGAATCTGCCCACAATGCAGGAGACCCAGGTTTGATCCCTGGGTCAGGAAGATCCCCTGGAGAAGGGAATGGCTACACACTCGAGTATTCTTGTCTAGAGAATTCCATGGACAGAGGACCCTGACTGGCTATAGTCCATGGGGTCACAAGGGTCAGACACTGAGAGACGAACATTTTCAAACTTAGACATTTTCTCAAGCCATCTGAAGTATTTCTTTCACTAGACCAGAGGTGGAGTCTCTTTCTTTCAGTCATGTAAATCAGACACAAAGTAAGAGCTCTTTCAATTAGTATTGGTAACCCTGTGACCTTCCTGTCAGATGAATGACTACTCAATAAAAACTCTGGACCCCCATGTGCTTCTATTGTCCTTGCTAATGTGGTGATGTATTGATGCCACAAGGGGAGGGCTTAATTAACTTACCCCACAAATGAAACATGGGCTTCCCTGGTGACTCAGGAAAGAAAAGACTGTGAAGAATCTGTCTGTAATGCAGGAGACCCAGGTACCATCCCTGAGTTGGGAAGACCCCCTATAGAAGGAAATGGCAACCCATTCCAGTAGTCTTGCCTGGAGAATTCCATAGACAGAGGAGCCTCGCATGCTATAAGTCCATGGGGTTGCAAAGAGTTGGACACAGCTGAGCTACTTTCACTCACTAATGAAACACACTGTACCACTGAGAATGTTACTTAAAAGTGGGTAACTGCATCAAAACTGAGCCGAAATCATAGCCCTAAGGCCACTCTCCCATTACCCTTCATTCTCATATTGTCCAAATCTAAGATTTTCCTCAGACATTTGACTCTGATTCTTCCTCAGATGGAAGAGCCATCAACAGTTTTTTTTTTCTTTCAAGTTAATCATTAAGAATATTCTCTCTTTATACAATACCCCATCAGTATGTGGTGCTTTTACACGTGAAATTTTTAATGATCAGAAATTGAATGACAAAATGAATAATCAGTTCTTTCAGAAAACGAATTTTTTAAGGGATTGATGTATAACTAGCTTGAGTATAACATACAGGTGCATGCTTACAGACAGATGTATTGAATCAAAGAGCTTTTAAACAAATATTTGGTAATGAAATATGTCTGTTTAAAGACATTACAGAAAAGTTCTTCTTGGTTTCTTAGGTTGACTTTTATTAAGGCCTCTCTTGCAAAACCTTCCTTGCTGACCTCTCTAATAAGAAAAAGAAAATGAGAAAAAAAAAAAAAGTCAAGACATACATTTAAAGACATTGTGGGTTTTGTGTATTTGAGACTGTTCCAAATCAATTTATTTATAGAGCATTTGTCTTCCACAAGATGACATACAGTGCAGCTTGACTTTGGCAACTGCCAGCTGAGAAGCAAAGTTGGTGACTAACCATTGCATCAAGGCCTGGGAGGTTGGTGGTCTACTTTCCTCTCCTGACTGGTGAGATCTTACGGCTTTCTACCTTTGCCTATCCTGGGAAAATAACGATTCACTTCCTCTCCAGGCCTCGGTTCCCCAATTTGCAGAATAGAGATAACACAAGCCCCATCCTTGGACACTTCCTTTCTGTAGCTTCTCTCTTCCAGCCATCTGTGCTATGAACAAAGGCAGAGGACAATCTCAGTGGCACTCTTTTTTTTTTTTTGACTGTGCAAGGTCTTCGTTGCTTTGTGCAGGCTTTCTCTAGTTGCAGAGAGCAGAGGCTGCTCTTCATTGTGGTGTTCAGGCCTAGTTGCTCTGCAGCATGTGAAATCTTCCTGGACCAGGAATCAAACCCACGCCCCCTGCATTGGCAGGTGGATTCTCATCCACTGTACCACCAGGGAAGTCCCATGGTGGCATTCTGGATTGCAGGTCCTGTGTGATTCTCAACAGGTGAAAGAATTAAGCCCTAAATGCCCTAAGGCACTGACAATGTGCATCAACTTCTCTCCTATGCATCTAGAATAGAACTTGTTTTTACACCAACCTGGAGAGAAATGAGAAAATAGTACTCAGATGATTTTTTTATTCTGTGGTTCAGATAAGGAGCCCTGGTTGAGAAAAGGAAGCTATCCCCTTCCAGAACTACAGGGTAAAACAGAGCTGGGACCAGGATACAACCAGGTCGTGAGGATGTCTCGCCCAGAGCATCGTCAGTTTGATGAGGAGTGAAGAGTATAGGGAAAACACTGAATCCTCCAGACTTAACTCGATGGGCTTATGCTCAAATACACATGGAAAAAGCTGGGGGTCATTAACTTTTATATTGACACTCTGCCACTCACTCATTTATTCATTCAAAAAAAAGATATCAATTTAGGGTGACTAACCATATAGGTTTGCCTAGAATTGAGAGGTTTCCTGGGACACAGGACTTATATTGCTGAAACCAGGCAGTTCCAGTCAAATTAGGGTGATTGGTCACCCTAGAAACCATGATCACTCATTTAATAAATACCAGCAGTCTATTATGCGCTATAAATGTGCAGTGAGAAGAATGAGTTATGATAAGAATGACCCCAGAGGCACATAGGAAGACAGCCCAATGGGCAAGAGGAAGACTTCCTAGAGAACGTAATCCACAGGAATTTGGGTTAAGGTGAAGAAAGAGGGAAAGGTGTTTGAAGCAGAGAGAAGAAGCAGTAAAGAACAGAGACACCGTCATCACCATCATCACTTCTAGCATCCTCGTGACACTTGCAGCCACTGGTGATTAGGTTGCTCACCTCAGGGCAGGCCCTATGCTGATCATTTTATATACACTGTCCATTTTATTGACCGTTCTGTTCCTCTTGAAACCCTCTTCTTGCTTGGCTTTTGGAATTCAGCTCTACTAGTGTTTCTCCTACCTCTCTGGCAATGTCTTTGCAGGCTCCTTGGGTGGTTCCTTCACCTCTTGCTTAAAAGATGGCGTGTCTCCAGGCTTAGACCATGGCTCTCTTTTCTTGTGACTTTGGATACCCACTGTGGCACCCTCCCACTTGCACAAGTGGCTCTGTGCTGATCACCCCCAAATACAGATGGCCGGAGGTGAAGTCTCTCCTCAATTCCTGATTAGAATTTTCAGCTGCTCAGGATCACCTTAACATTTGTAGGCTCAGTCAAGAGTACAAATGGAGGCTTTCCACAGCATATGTTAAATGTGTTAAAGTCATAAAATCAATCTAATGAACAAATAAAATATCTTCTATCCTCCTACCTTGATGGGTAAGCTTTCATAATAACCTGGAAGGCTGTGGTCAATTGTAGAAGTTCAGATTTCCACACTAGACCATGAAGTATGAGGAAGCCATCCTCTAACCCACAGCGTACAGTTCTCCTCTCACCCTCAGTCTATCACATACTACAAGAGGGCTGGCATCAGCATGTGCACTCACTCTGGTCCTTGTGACCAAGTCCATCATCAGCCCCACAAATAGCTGCTTCTCAACCATCCCTCAGAGCCTAGCAGCATGCGCTCTGTAGACACAGTCTGATCACTAGAGAGTGGACTTAAGAAAGAAGTCAGCCCAGGCCCTGGAAGCAGGATCTGTGCTATCTGAGCAAGGGATTCTGTGATCCTGGAGACCTAGAGGAGTCTTGAGTAGGAGAGAGTGTGGGTTCTGGGTAGGGAGGTCCCTGTGGCCCTGTGTGAAGGTGTGCATCTGGAGGAGGGCCAGAGCAGGGCCCTAAAACAGGGTCCTCTCTTGCAATCCTAAATGTGTCTACTGACAACTCCTCTTACAGGCCTTCAAGCCCTGAAACATCACATCAAACACGGCACCCAGCATTATTTCGCCTGGATCTGCTTCCCTGTATTCTGGTCTCACTGAAAAGTGCCTCCCTCCATCCCATCATCCAAGCCACACTACCTGCAGATACCTATGTCTTTGCTCTTGCTGCTTCCTCTGCCTGGAACATCCTTCCTTTGTTCCTACTACCTGCTGCACATCCATTCATATTTGCCCCAAGCATCATATTCCCTGTGATGTCTTCCTAACCCCACAAGCCCTCTCTCCTTTGTCCAAAGAGAAAGAATCACTCACTCTCAACATATCCTTATAGATTAGCTGCCCCAGTGAGACTGAGTTCCTTCACGGACTTTAACTATCTTTTTACCCTCACTATCTTGCATGGCGCTAGGACATAGCTGATGTTCAGTAAATTTGTTGACTGAATAAGTGGATGAACAGACAAAGATATTATTGTTTTGTACATGCCTTTTCCATGTGACTTTAATAGCACTCAGAAGATTTTTACAAAGCATGAGTTGTCTTATGAATACCAAAATCTTTTTTATCAGAGAGAGTAGCCAGAGGATAATTCTCATCTTCTTATGTAAGTTTTATTTAAATCAATTTTAAAATGCTAAATATGTACTTAGTCAAATATAATTTTCATCTTCTTTGGAATTTTCTGGATGTCATTATACGATAATTGTTTATACAATTTTTAGATTGTAATTTTTTCTCATCTTATTTTGAGAATTTATGATTCAGACTATATTAGTTTGATGAAATTAAGAATTAAAGCAATTAATCATCACATAATTAAGCTAAAAAAATTGTGCTTTCAACTTTGAATGGTTTCGCAGAAAAGAAGTAATTGATGTTGTGATTCTCATTGTGTTGGTAGTGTGGGGGCCTCCATGGAGGTGTGAATTCTCTGCAATGGTACTTCAAATTTTAACTTTATTTTCTTCATACTAGCTTTATCAGGTAAAAATCAGGATTCTCGTTCTCAAGACTGAGGAGTTGTCATTATTGGAGTTCCTCTCTTTCTTTCTCATTGGTTTCCATTCCCTATCTGATTATCTAGCCAATATTTCTAGGTTCTGTTCAAAGAACTTAGAGTAAATTTTCACTTTTAATGTCTTAAACTAAACTTAGTGAGATGTTTTCCTTAAGTGACTTCCCTCTGCCTGAGAAAAGGGGTGTCACTTAGGGAAAACATCTCCTTTCTCTTACTGCCATATTCTCATGTTCACTGGCTTCAAAGTGAAGTAGTCAGAGCCCCTGCCATTCATGTGGGGACTGGGGGGCAGAGAGGTGCCCCATTACAATAATAGGATTGATTAGGAATAAAAGAGCTTCTGTTTTTCCAGATATAAGCTTTTTCTCTGACTGCCAATTTCCTCAGAAATTTAGTTTTCAATTTATCTTTAAAACTTTGGACAGAAAAGTTGAAAGAAGAGTGCAATAACCATTCATGTACCATCCACTTAGATTCAGCAGTGGCGAACATTTGCTGTACTTGCTTTTCCTTTCTCAGTCTCCGTCTTTCTAAGCACATGTGTGCATGTGCACACACACACAGACAAATGTGAAATTTTTTTGGATGAACCATTTGACAGTAAGTTACAGGCATTACACTTAAGCCCTAAATTTCAGCATATTTCTCCTAAGAATAAGGATATTTTTCTAAAAGGCACAACACCATTACTACATTTTTTAAAAATTCCTTAATTTTATCTTTGATCCAATCTATGCTTAAATTTCCGTAATTGTCCCTGAAATGTGTTTTTTGGCTGTTTCATTTTTCCTAACTGGATCTGACAAGGATTACACTTTGCAAAGTTGTGCCTCTTTAGACTCTTTTAATTTTTTTAATCTGGATCAGTTTCCCCACCTTTGTTGTTTGCTCAAGATATTGATATTTTGAAGATCCTGTACAGTTTTCTTTCACAATGTCCACACTCTAGATTTGTCTGATTGTTTCCTTCTAGTGTCATTTAACTTGTTCCTCTATCCCTCTATTTCCTATACAGTAGAATTTAGGTCTTAAGGCTTCACAGATTCAGGATGAAGACTTTTGGCAAAAATACTTCACAAGTAATATTGTATATTTCACGCTGCATCATCTCAAGAACACATAACGGCCATTGTTCCACTCTTAGAGATGACAAATTTGATCACTTAGGGTGGCATTTATGAGACCTCATCATTGTAAGGGTATATTTTCCATTTTTAATTAATAAGTAATCTGTGAGACAATACTCTGCCACTGTATAAATATCCTGTTTCCCAATTACTCTTCACCTAATGATTTTATTATCCACTGATGATCCTTGCTTCATAATATAAATGCATTGCAGGTTGCAAAAAAAAATTTTTTTTAAGTCTATGATCCCTTTGATATATATTAGCTGGCATTCTTTTTGTAAAGAAGTACATTCCTCTCCTCTTCTTTCATTTTCTGAGTATTCCTGTTAACTGGTATATTTTTTAAAACTTGAATGTACTATCAATTACATTCACTTTAGTTTTTCATGCTCAAGTTGTTCCAAATTTGGCTAGTATGCACTGTTCATGCCAGCTGTAGTGCCCTTTTGACACATCTCCATCAGTTTTTGAGTAGTTTCTTGCTTTCTGGCACAAAATGTTCCAGGCTCACCTTGTACTTACTCTGCTCAGAACTAGAATCAGTTGTTTAATTCAAGGATCCTCAGAGATACTAAATGCACCCTTTTCTTTTTGGTTTTTCGTTCCAAACTTTTAAAAACTCATCATTCTGTATTAATTGCACTCAGCCAAGCAATAAACATTTCAATGGCTCTCCCTAGGTCCCCAGATATTTTTCTTCTCAGTGCAGCTCTTATCCTGGGTCCTTGCTTTCAGCGCTATCTCTATACAGCTCTTAATGTCTCCTTCAGTCCTTTCCCAAGGTGTCAGATTGGCAGGTGTAAACAGTGAGCACTGAGTTAACTGGAAAATGGATAACCTCACAAAGCCCACTGGGAAGCTGAGGGTGAAAGCTTAGACAAGAAGGGCCTGGGCAAGAGAAAAGCACAGACCCTCCACAGGCATAATGCAGCTGTAACTGCCCTTGACAGAGAAGCCACATCTTCCTTCAGCCCTTGCTCTCATCCTCACACCTGTTTCCTTTCTAGAAACCAGAGAGAACTGGAGGCTGGCAAGAGTATATCTATAATCTTAGAGTTCAATGCTTGGGGTAGGGTGACCTTAAGACCAGGGAAGAAAGGGAGCTAGCTACTGTTCTAGGTCCCCAAAAGTCATTCCCATATTCATCTGAACCCACAAGACTATCATTTTGGCTATTTTACAGAAAACCCCATTTTTGTTTTGTGTTCATATTTGTTCCTACATTTGAATATCTTCTCTCCAGACTGCCTATATTTTTAACAATAAACAAAATGGAAATATTATTAGGTACCTTGATTCCTAGCTATCTACATCTTATTAAAGCTCTTAGCTGTGGATCAAAGTTCTCCTTCAGCTATGCTTTTCTATATCTAGTGGCATTATCTCACAGCAAGCCCTGCATTTTGCTTTTCTTGCCCCAGAAAGTGCCTCCTGAGCTATGCCCTCTTTTGCCTTTGAGTCATCTGACATCATGTAGAGGGCCCACCACTACACAGGGACTCGGGAGGTAGGGATTTGTATCCAAGTCACCACCAATCAGCTCTGTGATCTTGGGGTAAGTTTCATAACCTCTCTGGACCTCAGATTGCAAATAGTCATGTAATCTCTTATTTTAAGGGTTGGTTCTGTTTTTTTGTTTTGTTTTGTTTTTTCAGTAAGGAGAGGGAGAGAGACACCATAAAAATCTTTTCCCTAAAAGTATACATTGTTTGGGTGGGAAGATATTTCAGAGGTCATTTAATGTAACCTTCTACCAAAGAAATTAAGGCCCAAAAGATGAGATGATTTGCCCAAGATCCTGCATCCAGCTGAAGGGAGAGCCAGACCTAAAAGCCAGTGTCCCTGACTCCTTCCTACACCATACACTGCTGGCTCCCACCTCCACCCCCTTTAAAATTCAGCTAACTCTCTAATCCAGTCATGGTAACTCCAGTAATCCCTATCTCCCACCCTCCTTACCTTTCTTTCTCTGTTTTTATCACTTCTGATTATAACAGTAGCTAATATTTTTCAAACACTATATTCTAGGTTCTGTGCTAAGCATTTTACAGTTAGTATCCCATTTAATCCTCACAGCAAATTTGTAGGGTCAGTTCTACAACCATCCAAGTTTGTAGATGGAATAGCTGAAGCTTAAAGGATTTACATAATTTTCCCAGCCACACAAGCTGGTAGAGCTCAGAATTAGATTTCTAACTCAACTCTATCTGACCTCCAAACCTATCCACTGCACTTTTCTGTCTGTGAATACAGTACTTAGTCATCCATCCCTTCATTATCTGGGTTCTTACTAGCACCTACTAGTGCCCAGCACTGTTCTGAGCACTATCTGAAATAAAAAGAAATGGAAGACCCTATTCTAACAGGAGATACAGAATCTATAAGTGTAAAACAACTAGAACACATTCAAGGCAATATATATGACATAGGAATTCAAAGTAGTTCTTTTCTTATGTCAGTAAACTAAAAACTTTTCAAAGGCAGAGTTTCAACCTACAGTTTCTAGAATACAGTGGGCTCTAGATGGACAATGGAAATAACCTTTTGTCAGACAGAAAATAGATGTTGGCATTGAAAAAGCAGGTTTACTGCTGAGAGTCCAACTTAAGTTCTCTGTTCGTACAGAATTTTCAGATCCCACTAAAATTGTATCAACAAACTACCAGCAACAAGAAAAGCTGAGTATCTATTATTTGCTAGATACAATGATGGGCACCTAGAAAATAGAAAGACAAGGAAGACAATGGGAACACTCAGACCAATCAAAGGTAAAGCTGAACTGGGGGGTGCATAATGCCTTATTGCTGACATGGTTAGAAGGGACTAGGCTTTAGGATTATCTAAAGCATCTTGGGGAAAGAGAATTATCTTCCAATGGGAAGTGGAAAATGACAAACTTGGTATTTGGGTGGTTTCAGAAGAGGAGAGGAAGTTTGGGGTTTGAAGTGAGAGGACTTAGTAAGCCAGGCAGTCCTCCAGGCTTCTCACCAACCTCTCCATCTAGGGGCAGGCTCCCTTAAGATGGGAATTTTATTTGTTTTCATTGCACTAGTGTGCACTGACACACTCCTATATCTCAACACCTTTATGAGTGAATAGTTTAACTATTTGTATTCCTTTGTTAGACTTTGGAGTTATTCAGTCAACTTAAAATCTTAAAGTCAATACATTTAAAACCAGTTTGGTCTGTAGCCCAATTGAGTTTGAGCTGAGACACCCAAGTCTCCTTACTGGAGACCACTTTAAACTTGTTGAATCATGGAATGATTATGTTACTGTCACCAACAAGTAGAATCATCTCTTCCAAAACTGATGTTGGATGATGAATTCCTTTCCACTGGAACTTTGTATCCTTCAATCTGGAGTTTTATGATGTAGTAAAATAACAATGACAGCAACAAATGGAGTTTCCTGGAGAGAAGTAGAATCTTCCCTCTTTAGGCATTTCACTTTCTCAGCCCTTTAGACAATAGCTTTAAAACATTAAAATATGCCAACTGGCCTCCAGAAAATGAAAATAAATGGCCTCCCAAGGTCCTCCCCAGTCTCAGCATTCAGAGATGTTTCATATATATACTAATTAATTTTCCCATCAGTGTTTTCTTTCTTTTTTTTCTCATCAGTGTTTTCATTAGTCAGTAGGGCTGTGAAAGTTACAACCCCTTTGTGAAAGGACTGAAATTGAACTGGTTTTTAAAACATGGTGGGCTTCTGGAGGGCCCTTTTGCCATCTTCCTAGCAGTTCCAGCTCTCCTGACAGCCTGCCTCTGTGGAGCTTTCTGAATTGCAAATGCAGAAATTTCCCCTGACTTTGTGGGCAATGTGTTGGTAATTCTGTGGTATGCAGTGATCTAATACCCAGGGAGCCTGTTACCATGCGACCAAAGCTGAGGTCAATTATGGTTCCCCATCAGTGACCCACAGCAGTTTTCATGCCTTTCATTGCAGTCTATTTTGAAGAGCAGACACTTTAACATTTTTAAGGGGAACCAGAATTATCATTCAGATGATGAACTGCCACACAGACAGACATTTTCTTATGATTCATTGAAGTGCAGGTCCTAAGAGGTTATGCATTCCATCTCAGTGTATTAAAGAAGAGTGAAGACAAATATATCAGAGAACAAATCAAACGTTGCACATCAGAGATGCCAAGCTCAACAGAATAATCTTCTAATATTAATATATGGGCTATATAACCCCACTGGGCAAAAACATGTTTTATTCAGGAAACCAACAAATCAAGTAATCTCTTGATAGAAATCCATTTATAGGTCATTTGGAAATTGAATCCATAATCTTTAATAAAGCCTATTTATACCAACAATGAAGCAATCTCAAATAAATAAAACTGATAGCAGTGATAAATTAGCTCCCTAGCCTATATATGTTTATTACATTGTAATTATTCAAACCCACTGAAGTCAAATTTGTCTTACCAATTTCCTAAATTCAATCCAGTGAGCTCCTGGTCCTTACACAAAATCAATTCATATTGTCAAGTGACAGCAAGAAAAATTAATATTATGCTGGATTTTTTACCATCCAGAGGGACATTACTAAGTGTAAGTAATAACACAAGCTTTTTACCATCCAGAAATATGTTATTTATATGTAAATTCTAGCCACATGCTCTGATACCCTTAAAATGGCAATGAAATAAAAAGCTGACCCTGGGAAATATGTCATACCCAACATGGTAGAAAAGATCCCTAGGGCTTTAGTCAGGAAATAAAGAGCTGTGTTAGAATTTTATTGAAAAATCGTGATGACAAAGCCCTTTCCATTTAAAATTCATAGTCCATCAACGTCATCGAATCAATGGCTGGAAATGAATGGAGGGGGTCTCATTTTGCTCTCTCCTTGGCACCCAGCATTGGGTAAGGAACGCACTCACATCACCAGCTACAAATCAGATCAGGAGATGGTTCAGAAAATTCCTTAGGATGATGACAGGGTTCCTGTTCAGCAGAAGCCCAAGCCCGGCTGGAGCGTGCCTGAGGCTGCCGGCTATAGACCTGCTTCTCACTGATCCACTGTCAGCCTGTCAGTCTGTCAGGCTTCCCCTGGTAAATGCAACCTGCCCTCCTTCCTAGGAGCTCAAACACACGCAGTCTTCCTCCGCGCTGGGGCTGCAAAGGCCTGAAAACGTTTATTCCTCCTAAATCGCCCTTGTTAAATGCGTTGAGGTATTTTTTCTTAACTAGGATTTTCAGGTAGAGGTTGCGATTTGAAATAAGACAAAAGAGACCTGGGGCAGTCCCAGGCAGGTCTGAGACCTGCTCTCTGGGACCCAGGCACCGCTCTCCAGTCCACTCCGCCTGCTCTGCGGCGGAGGGAAGGGAGCAGGAGGATTCCTCGCGGGGGAATGTGGTAGGAAAGGTAAACAGCACACGTGAACTGCCCAGAGCTGCCGAGAGCCAAAAAAGGAGCATTCTCCCCTTCCCGATCCCAGGGCAAATATTTACCGAGCCGGACTCCGGGCGTGCGCAGCGCTCTAGGCAGCTGGCAAGGGTCTGGCCGGCCTCGGGTTAGGGCTACGGATGCCTCCCGCTTCACCTAGCTAACCCGGCGGAGGCCAAGCGTTTCAGAGGCAGGAAAACGTGGTTTGAATGCTCTGGCGCCGCGGAACAGCGATGGCCCTTGATTTGGTCACCGACTCTGAGCTTGCTCGCTGCGCCGTGAAGGGTAACAGGGGCTATGCTGGAGGGGGACTGTGAGAGCTAGAGTCAGTGCCCGTCGACCGCCTGGCACCGCAGAAACCTGTTTTCCAGCATCCTGCCCTCACCGTCCCCACCCTTCCTGGACTCTATTGGACAGGACGTTCTGCATCCAGCAATGCAGCCCTTTGTCACCCCCATTCCTGGAGCTTGTCTTATTTCCACGTCAAAGTTGCAAGGTCCTTGGGAGCAGCAGCTACGGCCTGCCCAGCTCTGCAGGTCCCCCAAGATCAGCCCCAGCGTCCCTGTGGCCTCCTGAATCACACGCAGCTGCCTGCTCAGAACAGAGGAGAAAGAAGCCATCGCTCTCTCCCCGCTCTTCTCTCTTTCCTCTGCAGCAGTCAGGCCGGCAGCCAGAAAAAGCCCAGTATCTCCCTCCATCGTTTCCTGCAGCCTCCACGCACCTGAGCAGAGGCGGAGGGGATGAAGGGAGGAACGACTTCAGACCACCGGCTCCTGAGCTGCATCCTTCTACGTTCCCTGAGGGGAGTCCTCTGGAGGGTGAGGGAGGGGAGAGGCACCCTATAGGCAAGGGTTCAGAGAGAGAGCTCCTGGCCACTCCTCAGTCTGTCCCCTCCCCCAACATTAAATCAAGAAGGTGTCCCCAAATTCACAGCACCCTTCTTCGTTGTGAGTGGAATAAGGGGTACGAGCTCCCTTTCCTGAGCGCTGGTGGCCCTGGCCCTGTACATGATGAGGTTTATGGAGGGTAGTTTACTCAGAACGTGAGGAAACAGGGTGAATCTAATTGGCCCCATTTTACAAATGAGGAAACTGAGGCTAAGAAAGGTTAAGTGGTTCCCCCAAGCCACAGCCAGAAAAAGGGTGAACTGGGATTTGGGAACTCCAGGCAGTCTGACTCTGGAGCTCACCCCCTCAGCCCCAGCAGGCTTCCTGCTAGCAGGTGGCGGGGAGGGAGCTGACTCACAGCTTTTGATTCGTTCAGTTCTCTTTTCTGCATTAGCGCTGTCACTTCAGTCTGATGAACAGACACTGCAGTTCCCATCTCACTGCATAACAGCCACAGGAGGCTGCTTGCCTGCAAGCCCAGGAGTCACAGCACTTCCAGGTAACACACTGACACAGCAGCTTGTGGGTAAGTTAAAAGAGACTGTTTGAGTCCCTAGAGATCTAAATCAGGGATTCTTGACCTGGAGTTCAAGGTAGACTTCAGGGGAATCTGTAAAGCCCAAAACTTGTATATACAAACATTTTCCTAGGACAGGGGTGCAGACCGTTCATCAGATTCACAGAGAGGCTTTAAGCCCCAAAGGGTTGAGGACTGTGCAGGGTCTGGCCAACCAGGCCTCACACTCCCGGGCTCCTGTTGATTCATGAGGCAGCACAATCTGTGATGGAGAAAACCCAGAACTAAACACCAGAAGCAGAATCTGAGCTCTGAATCTTCTGGCAAACATTTTAAAGACTCATGAATTATTAAAAGAGCTAATTAAGTCAACCTTCACCAGAGAATATTTACTTTTTCCCCTCATCGTTGAGCTCCCTGTGAAATTCGAGTTCGTTTCATCTTAAGCACAAGGTCATTTCCCTTTATTCTCTCTTAGCTGGTCTAGGAAGAACTTGGAGTGGCCTACTGTGTTGAATAGTAGCTGTCTGCTATATGCACCTCAGTGTACACAGCTGGGAGGCTCTTAACCCATTTTCTCTCCTTTACCTGATACAATTCAGTTCCATGCAGTGAGCCTCCCTCCTTAATCGCAAACCTTCTGTCCTGTCAGGCCTCTCACTCAGTGATCCACATCAGCCATGCGTTCATCTTCCCTTCTTACCAGGACAGTCTTGCCCTTGGAATGTGGTGAGTGAATGGCCTTGAACCAAAAATATACAACAGTCATCGAATTAGCCTAAGTTCTGAGGGCGCACTGGCTTCCCTACAATTTGGAGCACTTCCTCCCTCTCTTCTATACCTAAATCATACGTTCAGGACAGTGGTCTTCCAATTCTGCATCCTTGAAGAAGTCTTGTTATTTCATCTTTGTCAATTTCACCTATTTCCAACTAGATTGTAAATCCCTTGAGAGCAGGAACTTTTCTTTTCTTCTTCTAATGTATTTACTAACAGGTTTTATATCAAGCTTGTTTTGTTTAGTCGCTAAATCGTGTCTGACTCTTTGTGACTCCATGGACTGTAGCCCACCAGGCTCCTCTGTCCATGGGATTTCCCAGGAAAGAATACCAGAGTGGGTTGCTATTTCCTTCTCCGGGGGATCTTCCCAACCCAGGGATCAAACCCCAGTCTCCTGCTTGGCAGCTGGATTCTTTACCACTGAGCCACCAGGGAAGCCCTTATATCAAGTTAGGTGCCATGTTAAAAACTCCATGTATGAAGAAGTTCTCCCCATTTCCAGTCTTTGAAGTTGACCCCTTCCCAACAGGGTACATTGCAAAAATTAAAATGTAGGGCCAGGAGTGAGGAAATCAACCTCCCCCTTCCTATAGGCCTGCTGCCCCAACCCATGGTCAACAAGTGCTTCCCTGGGAGATTGCAGCCTCCATGCTGACTGCATTTGGTACCCAGATCTGAGACCGCCCTCTGTGGCATTGTGAGCCCAGAGCAGAGACTGCTGCCCCTTCCCCCTACCATGAGATGCCATGAGCATACACCCAACTTGGACCCTCCCCACACCTGTATGCAGGTCCCTGCCAGGAACAGAAGGTGACAGTGGCATGAAGAGACAGCCAAGATCTGTCAGGGAGGTGGGAAGTCTAGAAGACAGGACTGCAGGAAAGTTAAGGCTGCCAGTCCCTGGACTCATGCTCCATTGTCCCATAGACTTTGCTTACAGAAACGAAACTGAAGATAAAATTACTAACAATTTCAAGATGATGAATGGTGAGCATTAAACCTCAAGTGTGGGGTGCTTCTGAGTGGGAAGCTCTGGGTAACAACAGCACTGGAGGCACACCCACGAGGCCTGCCTGCAGTTTCCTGAAATCTTTGCCAGGACTCTGCCTGTAAAAATACAAAGGATCGATGGTTGATTCACTTAGGGATGCACAGACTTACCCTAACAACTGTGGATACCATCACTTACCTCATCTACCATCTTGAATGTATATGAAGGATTCATGACTTGGAAATACATCTGTAGGGATGAGTAAAACTGGCCAGTAAGGCACTTGTTTAATATTTAGCAATCAGATACAAGGCTTTGGTAGAAAATTCTGAGGGTTTTTTAATTTAAAAAAGATTGATTTAGCCATGACCTATGTTCCCTTTCCCCACTGAACCCATTCTCCTTTTTACCATCCATAAAATTCAATAATCTTTAATGCTTACCAATTATAAAAGGAATGGTTACAGCAAATTTTATTCAATGTCTGTTAGGCCTCAGCAAGATTAATATAGTGTCACACTTTGGTTTTAAACCCATTGTTAACCACTATAAGCTGTGTACTATTTTTCTCTCCCTCACATTTTTAATTCATGACTGTAGCTGAATCTTTATCCTAAAAAGATTTTTAAAAGGTTGATTGATCCAACTGGCACTGGCCTGGATTGGGTCTCATGAGAGATAGACAATGCTTTTTTTTTTTTTGTTAACACAAGCAAACAGTTCCTCTCCTCAATAACTGAATCTTGATAGAATGAGGCTGCCATCAAGAACTGAATTTCTGAGCTGGGCTGGGACAGGGCCTGCTGCCTGCTTGCACTGATGACATCTGGGGAAGGAAACTGGGTGCATCGGCTGACTCTGAATTTCTCTTTTTCCTTTCCAGCATCCTGAGATTTTGGCTAGCTGTGTGTGCCTCACCCAGCACCCAGCTGCTGGGTTGACATCTGTGAACTGCTAATTGGTTGGGGAGTTTTGTAGCCCAGAGGAGTGAGCTGAGCTGCCCAAGAACTGTAACAGAACAAGGTCTCAGAATGGAAATGAGCTGCTGGGATGCAGGACAGTTTTGCATATTGGTGTCTGAAATCCGGGGAACAAGTTCCTCTGTGGTTGCAAGTATTTCCAGGGACAGAGAAGGTTTTATTTATTTCTTGGTGCCTACTATTGAGTTGGCCCAAAAATTCATTTGGGTTTTTTCCATATGATCTTATGGGAAAATTGAATTTTTTGACCAACCCAATACACAGTTAGCATCCAGTGAGTGCTTATTGAATTGACACAGCCCCAGTCCTCCTTCCTTGTCTTCACTGTGCCTCCAAACTCGTCCCCTAGGAACTAACATTAGTACCGCTGGCTGCGTCCTTGCCGGAGAAAATCTTGCCCTTTACTTCACAGGTCTGGTGATGAAGCATTGGCACTTTAAAAACTTTTTTGGTTTAATTTCTTTGTTTTTGGCTGTGCTGGGTCTTTGTTGCTGCGAGGGCCTTTCTCCAGTTCCAGAGAGCAGGGGTCACGCTGTCGTCGTGGGGCTGAGGTTTCTCACTGTGGGGGCTTCTCCTGTTGCGGAGCATGGACTCCAGGCACAGGGACTGCTGTGGTGCACCGGCTTAGCTGCTGCTCCTCAGCGTGTGGGATCTTCCCAGATCAGGGATCAAACCCATGTCTCCTGCCTTGACAGTCAGATTCTTTACCGCTGAGCTACCAGGGAAGTCTTGCATTGTCCTTTTTATCATGCTTTCCATGGCAAGAAGAGTCCAGTAGATTTCTTCCTTTCTAGGTATCCATACTATAAAGGTGACCTCTACTTGTAGGGGGTCCCTAGAGAAAGGGTCGGTGATCCCTTTCCTCACGGGCCCAGGAGATCACAAGTAGGATCCATGGACCTTTTGTCTGTGGGTTGTTTCTCTAAGCTGAGACAAAGAATTAAATTATAGGCCCAAATTCCCATTAAGCCAATATTTATTTTCCCTGTGCTTTCATGGAAAGCAGCAATAAATCTTGCTTTGTAGGGTCTTTACCTCCTTATTCAGTTCCCTCAGCTAATAAAATCAAGACTATTCCTGAAATTAGATTAAATAATTTGACTCTCCTTCTAGAAGTTTCAGAGCTCTTACTGACCTTTCTTGAAGAAGCAGAAGCTATCTTGTTTTCTTTTCTCTCCCAGTGGCCTATGAATATCTTGTCATTTAAAGAACAGAAATAAAAAGGATTGAGATAGAATAGGCAGGAAAACTGGTTGTCAGCTTCCACTAATTAGTTATTAATATATGGTCCCAAACTCTCTCCAGGCCTCAGTTCCCTTTCTGTAAAATTTGAGACTCAGATGAAAAAGTTATCTGTAATGGTCCCTTTTGACTTCCAAAATCTAGGTATCTCAGAGGATTAAAGCCTTCATACATAGACTGTAATTCTCCAGACCTAACAAAATTGTTTTCTTTGTGACGAGAACATTTTTTTTCTCTTCTCTTCTTTATTTAAAAAAAAAAAATAGAACAGAACAAAATGAGCTCAGATCATAAGTTCAGCTGATTCCTTTCTAAACCACAGGATTCGTTTTCTGAAATTGCTGTCTTTTCCTTCAAAAGCCTCAGCAGTCCTCAGCCTCGTCAGCCAGTTCCATCACTTTTATATGAGGTCAGTGAAATGAGGAAGCCTTAGAGCAGGGCTGGAATGAGCAGTGACAGGGCACAGGTATGGCTAAGGAACCCCTAGGAGGCCAAATTGTCCCCCTTCCATCATCTCCTAACATCTAGAACCCAGTCCAGAATCTGAGTGAATAAAATGCTGTTTGTCAGTCAACCCATTGATAATGATTTTTCCAGTGACTATTATGTGCATTAAACTATTGATCCCTCATATTCACAACCCCAACAATCATTCTGGCCTTAGTTTTTAAAATTGTAAAAAGATATATTACTGGGATTTAAGGATAACATTTCCATAAAAGGAGATCATCTCAGAAGGCTCTGGAGATTAGGAACATGAACACAGCAGCAGTCAGGATAAGTTCAAGTTCTGATCCCACCATTTACTATGAATAGCTGTATGAGCTTTAAATTCCCTAAGTTTCTATCCTCATATGTAAAATGAGGATAGTAAATAATACCTGCTTCATAGGGTGGGACAAGAAGTAATTGAAATAAATTATGGAAAGAGCTTAACAAAGTATCTGACACATAGTAAATGCTCAATAGATTCTGTATAGTAGATAAGTGAAATGTCCCATTTTTGCCCTAATCTAGAGAAGTTACACGGCCTTGGGCATCACATACCTTTCTGGACTTCTCTTGGGTCCCTGAAGCAAAGGTAAAGTGGCAGAAAATGCCTTTATAGTTTAATCAATGAAAGTAATGATAAATTTCTTTAAAATACCTAAAATGATAGTTTAATGTAACAATAGCTTACTTCAAAGAGACGGAGAACAAAATAATTTAAACGACTAAAAAAATTAAGAGGTTCTTAAACTTGAAAGGGAAAGAATGATTTTGGCCCTCTGTTGATTACCTGGGTGAGTTTCAGCTCTCATCCTTGCTTGGGATTGATGTCCTGGCTCTAGCCAATTAGAGAAGCAGTGAACCACAGAAGAAGGGAGAGGATAAGGACTGTCACAGGCTGTGGCACCACATGGCCTAAAATAACCCAGGACTCAGTAATGCTTGTTTGACTGAAAGCATCTAATCTTCTGTCACCCCCACTCCCTGGAAATCAGGTGGTGTTATAAACCTAGAGGGCTAAGGTAGATGAAACACAGTGACTCATGCTAAATGGGGATGATGTTCTGATGAAACAGCAGTCTTAGTTTGTACTTTAGAATTCAACTCCACAGTGAGATGATGTTCATATACTCCCAGGGGTCAGGGGGTGGCCCAAAAGACCCCAAAGAATTTGTGTTCAGGTTTATATCTGCATTAGCTCCTAATGAAAGCCAATATGGTATTAGCTATAACCACCAGAGGGTTCCTACTTATACTACAGAATCAACAGTAGGTTCAGTCTGCACCCAGTCAGACAGGAATAAACGCAGAAGTGCAGAATTGCTTCATCCAAGTCTAGTTCCAAATTGTGAAATGTCTCAGTCTGAGATGTTGCCCAAGCAACCCTTGAAACAAACTTGCCAAGCTGGCTGGCTAGATCCAGAAGATGGAGATGACATTCGTGGAAAGGGAAATTTTGTCCACCCAGAAGTGAAGACAGCAGGTAGACAGAGCCAGTCAGCCACTCAGGTACAGTGAGAAACCATTTGAATTGGAAAAGAAAAAAAGATATGCAAATCATAACTAAATTACTGGAGGGAGGACACAGCAGAACAGGAAATGTGCATGCAGATAAGTGAAGCCTCCATTAATGGTTTCCCTGCACTTATCAGAAGGGGTTTCAATTAACCTGATGAAGACCAAGGCAATCACAGTAGGAAGAAGGATGGATTTAGGATTAATCTCCTGTTGTTTCCTATAGTAATTTATGAGGGAAATGCTTCTGATGAGCCAAGCTGGGAATGAACCCCAAGTTGATTAGATTTTTTTTTTAAAAGAACCTTAAAAACATTGATTCCCAAACCTAGCTACACATTAGAATCATTTAGAGATCTTTATAAATTTCCAAAGCCCAAACTATACCACAGCTCAGTGACATCATGATCTTTAGGGGGTGGGACACAGGCATTAATATTTTCTGAAGCTCCCCCTGAGTCTAAGGTGCAGACAAGCTTGCAAACCAGTCTGATGGACATATACATACACTGTGGAGATTTGTTAGGAAATGGCCTGTTGGACTAAAGGAAAATAAATACAATCCTTAAGAAATGACAAGAAATTAGCCTGCCTTAAAACAGAACAGGAGGCATGTCTCTCATTTCCTTTATTTGTAATTTTTAAAAATATGTGTTAGTGTCCAAGAGGAATGGATAAAGAGACAGAGACACATTCAAAACAGAGAAAAGGGCCCAAGATGGCGATGGAAGAGAATCCTGAATGCACCTCCTCCCACGAACACACTGAACGTACAGCTACATATGGGAGAACTTCCTCTGAAAAAAAAAAAAAAAAACTCAAAACGGGCTAAGTGACTCCTACGCAGCTGGCAAATGAGAGGAGGTGCACATGGAATGAAGCTGGTGTCACTGCAGCAGGAAAATGCCTGGAGTGTTTCACCTCTAAGGATGAGCAGGAACTTCCCTGGTTACAACAACATTGTGGACCAAGAAAGAGAGCTGTGTGGATCCAACACAGGCACTGTCTTGCCTAGATATAATCTCTCCAAGTTCAACATCATCCAGCTCTTAAAAATGGGAAATGAACCCGTTTGCTCCATTTTAATTCTGTCAGTGGCATCTTGTGGTTAAGAGCACAAACTCTGGACTGATGGATGTGGTCTCAGGTAAGGAACACTCCACACATCACAGACACTCTCCCCATCCCCACACCACAAATAATGTGTCACAAAATCAACCTAAGTCTAATGATCCCTTCAGAAGAAACAGGGCAAGATTTTTGGATTGATAAATTCTATCTCTTTCTGAGGTTCAAGTTGTAAAAACCATATAATCTTGGTGGTTCTGAGAAACACATTTTCTACTATGTGTAGAGGTCAAAGCAGTAAATCAACTCAAACAAAGGCATGGAGATTACAGCCTTAATTTCACTGCCTTCTCTGTAACAGATGGTCCATGAGGCAATGAATCTCAGTCAAAAATTATACGCAGAGTCAGAAACTGTTACCTGGTCAAACAGACTAAGATAAAAATGTGTTTTTAGTGTGGATTCATTTTGTCTTGGCTCCTACTTACATATAATAGCATTCCTCAACATATTATTCTTTTTCAAGAAAAAGTGAAAAACGTATGTTTAACACATAGAAGTGGCTGCTGATCTTCAACCAACTTGGAAAGTGGACAGCACAGTTTTCCTGAATGCAAGTCTCAGCTCCAGCCCTCAGCCAGTTGTGAGGACCACAGCGTTTCCCCTTATGTCAACACTGGATACATTGAGAGTAGTTGAAGAATTGGTGAATGTTACACGTGGAAATCTGGGAAGTGTTCAGCCTCTCGGGACAGTATCTGAAGGGAGAGGTTCAACTTGCAGGCTTTGTTACCTAGCATTCTACCATTGCTCATAGGGAAGGAAGATGGCGGTGGATTCTGAAGAAGCTTCCCTCATGGAGCCAAGGCAGAAGAGGCAATACAGATGCTGTGGCTGGGACACAGAACTCTGCTGGGCCTTTTTCCCCATCTCCTAGATGGAAGCAGAGTCTTAATCTGAGAAGGAAGGGTAATAGAGATTATCACTCTTGAGGTACTGAGGAAGGGGAGTCCACACACACACACACACACACACACACACACACTTCTATTCTCAGGGGAGAGGCAGAAACATGTACAAGAGGAACCACAACGACAGGCAAGGCTGGAGCACTGAACAGGCCACACCGTGATACCAGCAACACAGGGCCTTCCCAAGCCTGAAGATTAACCAGATCCTCAGAAAATATTCCCCTCTTCCCCACCACTGGGCCGCTGAGCATCAGTTATAAGCAGCAGTGGGATGCTGCCAGGAGAGCTGGAAGAGAGACTCTTATGAAACTGAAGCACAGCATGGGGCCAAGAGCTAAAACAAATTCAAAGAATTAAAACCCTTTGGAAAACCAGCCTCTCCCCAAACATAAGACATCTCTCTGTGTCTTCAGGTCTGTGGTATGCTCAGGGTAACCATAGCAATAACAAACCTCCAAGGCAGCCTAACTCATGAGGCGTTAACAAAAAACCAGCACTGAAGTCCTAGCAGAAGAAAAGGCATAACCCTTTGCAAACGACTTTCCTCAGTCTCCACCTACCAACACCATCTGTCTAACATGTAACCAAAAAACTACAGCGTAGAGCCCCAGGGTTGCCCTCTCTGTCATATAACGTGGTGTGAGGGAGGACCGCTCACCATGCCCAGAAGAGCCCAGCCCTTTTCTTCATGTTCTCCCAGGCTTCCAGCTTACAGTTAGTTGTCCTGTCTCCTTACAGAGCTGGACGGTGGTGAATTTTCCAGGGTATCAGTCCTATCCCAGCATACCCTCTGAGACACTCCAAGCCGCAGAGGAGTCTGCAGAGGGCCCCAGCTCTCAGGGGCTCTCTAGGTTTTTAATACAGTCATAATGTATCTTAAAAAAAAAAAAACTAGAGTTAAATCCAAGTAATATTAAGTGAGGACCTTGAACTTGATGTCTAAGAGTGAGATAGAAATCAAGAGAGTTCACTGCCATTTTAGATACAGCAGTTTCTATATTTTTGCCTCATAGAATGTTCACATCCATGACCTAATTTTAGCTGGTGTCTCTGCGAAGTAGGCAGAGAAAGTATTATTTTTCTCTCCCACTTCCACAGATGGGAAAACAGATCAAGAGCATCTCATGATTTACTCAGCATTGCAGAGCAAAGTGAGTACAGGAATAGGACTGGAATTTGGTTCTGCAAAACTCCCTGTTGAGTGTCCTTTTCTCCATGCCATGTTACCTTGCTGCCCTTGAAAAGCTCTGTGAGAGTGGGAAAGGTTATAGTGATCATCAAATCAAGAAAACATGACACTTGGAGAGCTGAACGAAAGAGTTCTGCTATTAGGGGGGAAAAATCTAGAACAGATGCCAAGAGACACATCAAAGTGGTAGCAAAGTGCTGGACACCTTGTCCTTGAGGATGTTTCATGAATATTAGATGAGGTTAATATACTCGATTTGTCTCCAAGTGTACATTGGGTTGGTGGGCAAAGGCAATGTCAGTGAGGACACAAGAGCAGATTTTTAGGAGAAAAAAAAAAATGGAAGTGGTCTTATAGATATTTTCTTCTGACCTACAGTGTGAAGGCCCCTCTTCAGTCAAGTAGCCATGAGTTGTGAGAGTAGCCATGAATTGTTGCTGCTCTGGATTCTATTATGTGCAAGAAATAGAAATTCACCAGAGTTGGTTCACCCATGTTAGGATGGAAAGGTGATTTACAGACCCTAGGGGCAAAAATGCCTCAGGCCCAAGGAAAACTCAGAACTGGGAACTTGTAACTGTCAGAATCTCAGGGAATATGTGTTCTCCCCAGCTTTTATTTCTGTTTCTGAGTATTTGTGTCCATTCTTTTTCCCTAGGGAGTTCCCTCTGTTATTCTGTCCACATGTAGGATCAAAAACAGGCCTCCAAAGCTCCTAAGGTTCTTATCTCAGCCATATGAACCCACTCTCTCCCTTCCATCCCTCTCTCTCAAACAAAGCTCCCATGGAAGGAACTTTTTTGGGCCAGATTGGCTCAGGAATTCCTGACCCAATCAACTGTGACCAGGAGTCGAGATCCCATTAGACAAAAACAGCTGTTGGGAGTCATTCTCTACAGCTGACAATAAGGCATTTGTAGATAGGAATCATTTAAGCTGAACTTGTACTTTGAAATATATCTAACACTCATCCCCACTAGGATGGCTATGCTAAAAAAAAAAAAAAGGAAAATACAAAATGTTAGCAAGAATGTAGAGAAATTGGAATCCTCATATAATATAAATGCTATATGAATATAAATATAAAACGATGCAATTGCTAAAGAAAACAGTTTGATGATTCCTCACTAGATTGAACATAGAGAAGGAAATGGAAACCCACTCTAATATTCTTGCCTGGAAAACCCCATGGACAGAGGACCCTGGCAGGCTACAGTCCATGGGGTTGCAAGAGAGTCAGACACTACTGAGTGACTAAACAACAACAACAACAGCAATAGATTAAACATAGAATTATTATATGATTCAACAATTCAACTTCTAGGTACATACCCCAAAGAATTCAAAACAAGTGTTCAAACAAAAACTCATTCACAAATCTTCATAGCAGCACAGTTCACAAGAGCTAAAAGGTGAAAACAACCCAAATGTCCATTAGTTGATGAGTAGCTAGACAATGTAGTATAGTTATTTAGTCATACAATGGAATACTATTTGCCCATAAAAAAGAAATGAAGTGATGCATGTTACACCAGGAATGAACCTGAAAGCCATTATGCTAAGTGAAATAAACCAGATATAAAAGACCACATATTGTATGATTTCTATTATGAAATATCCAGACCAGGAAAATCCACAGATATTTGCAAATCCAGGCAAATATCCACTAGGCAAATCCAAGAATGACTGCTTCATTCTTCTTTGGGTATAGGGTCTCTTTTGAAGGTGATAAAAATGTTCTGAAGCTAGAAAGTGGAGAAGGCTGCACAGCATTGTGAAGGCACTAAATGTCATTGAGTTGTACACTTTAATTCTTTATTTTATATGTGTTTTATCACAATTAAAATATATTTTCTATAAATATGTACATATATATATGTATATATATATACATAATCACCTGACTATGCTCTGAGAAGACCAATCACATCTTCTACCCTGGAGTAGTCTAGCTGAGAATAGTAACTAATACAGTAACTCATTTGTTCATTCAGTAAACATGAATGAATTGAGCACTAATTATGCGTCAAGTTGTGCCAGGCATATGGGAGCTAAGAGGCCCAGTCCCCAACATCAAGGGGCTGACAGGTTACCGGAGCAGATACAGAGAGATAGATAATTTCAATAAAATGTGATAAGTGCTAAGACTAAGACATCCTTGCAGTATTTGGGGAATCTAGATGAGGTATGATCATACAAGACTGACTTACTGATGAGGCCATACTGAGTTGATCCCTAAGAGAGGAACAGGAACTGTCCTGGTAAAACTGCGAGGAAGGAGAATGGGCATCCCAGACTGAGGACAGAAATGCACTAAGGTGCACGACAAGACAGAAAGCGCCCAGTGGAGGAGTGGGTAAGCCAGTGGCAGGAGAGCACCAAGGGGAAGCAGAGTGTAAGAAGGTGGGAATGTGTCAGGGGTCGGGGGTGGGGAGCAGGAGAATCAAGTGTTCACAGAGGTGACAATCGAGGGAGAGAAGCAAGAAGAGAAAGGGATCAAAAGTGTCTCAACTTCAGCACAGTCAAGGAGACAGACTGAAAGTGATCGTGGACCTGACAGTGTGTCCGCTGCACACTTTTTTGGTGGGTACGGCCTTATTGAGCATACCGTGAAGTTTGGCTTGGGAAGGAGGTCTAACATGGTGGAGAGGGAACATATTTACATGCTCAGGAGAAAGACAAGATAAGCTAGAGAAAAGGAAGCTAGAGGAGAGAGAGAACCCACGACACCAAGGATGGGCCAAGGCTGAGGAGCTCTCAGAAGGGGTCCCCTTTAGCCAGGAAACAGAGTCCCACAGCCTCTTAGATGCAGGGAGGCAGGGAGGGTGAAGCAGGACAGGGGAGGAGGAGACATAAGGATGAGGGAGTTCCTACCTAATGGTCTCTATTTTTTCAGCAAAGTTCAAGGAGTGGGAAATGCTAAGAAGAACCACTATGGGAAAGGACAAGTTTGCTGGCAAGGACTTTAAATGAGTTTCCAGGCTGCTTGGTGGCCCCATGGTGACTGCAGATGACTCTGTAGTAGCGCCAGTCTGCATGGGCTGTGGATTTTCTCCAGCACAGCTCTGGAGCCCAGGAGCCCAGGAGTCACAGAGAAGAAAGAGCTGGCCTGAGCAGGCTAGGGGCAGCCAGACAGGGGCAGCAGGACCCACAGAGGAGGGGGAGGGTTCAGGCAAAGGAACATGATGACATGGCTCCCAAAGCTTAGGCTAAATACAGAAGGAAATGAGGAAGTAGGGGGTAGGGTTCTGATTCAATGATAGAACATGGCAAAGGAAAGAGACTGCAGATTTTGAGGAGATTGCAAACCCAGCATACTGGGAGGTAGGAGTGGGAAGGCTGAAAGGTGGGAGGCTCTGATAGGAGTGGACTGGAGAGCAATTCAAGGCAATATGTCAGTTCAGTTCAGTTCAGTAGCTCAGTCATGACCAACTCTTTATGACCTCATGAATCGCAGCATCCAGGCCTCCCTGTCCATCACCAACTCCCAGAGTCCACTCAAACTCACGTCCATTGAGTCGGTGATGCCATCGAGTGATCTCATCCTCTGTCATCCCCTTCTCTTCCTGCCCCAAGTCCTTCCCAGCATCAGAGTCTTTTCCAATGAGTCAGCTCTTCACAAGAGGTAGCCAAAGTATTGGAGTTTCAGCTTCAACATCAGCCCTTGCAAGGAACACCCAGGACTGATCTCCTTTAGGATGGACTGGTTGGATCTCCTTGCAGTCCAAGGGACTCTCAAGAGTCTTCTCCAACACCACAGTTAAAAAGCATCAATTCCTTGGTGCTCAGCTTTCTTCACAGTCCAACTGTCACATCCATACATGACTCCTGGAAAAACCATAGCCTTGACTAGATGGACCTTCATTGGCAAAGTAATGCTCTGCTTTTTAATATGCTATCTAGGTTGGTCATAACTTTCCTTCCAAGGAGTAAGCATCTTTTCATTTCATGGCTACGATCACCATCTTCAGTGATTTTGAAGCCCCCCAAAATAAAGTCTGACACTGTTTCCACTGTCTCCCCATCTATTTGCCATGAAGTGATGGGACAAGATGGCATGATCTTAGTTTTCTGAATCTTGAGCTTTAAGCCAACTTTTTCATTCTCTTCTTTCACTTTCATCCAGAGGCTTTTTAGTTCCTCTTCACTTTTTGCCATAATAGTGGTGTCATCTGCATATCTGAGGTTATTGATATTTCTCCCAGCAATCTTGATTCCAGCTTGTGCTTCTTCCAGCCCATGATGTTTCTCATGATGTACTCTGCATATAAGTTAAACAATCAAGGACTAAGTAGGATGATACGAAACATAAGTGGGCTCAAGTGCTGAGGAGGAGTGGGGAGGGACTTCAAATGCAGTGCTCAGCGTGGATGGGGGAGAAATCCAGTGCAATTTGCTGTGTTAATATTTAGAGCCTGCAAGGCACCCCCAGTAGGGAATTCAACAGTATCCTAAAGCCTAGAAAGCACTGGGTGGGTCAAACCTGAGATCCAGTTCCTTTTATCTCATTAAAGGTGGAAGATGAACAATAGGAAAGACTATGAAAATATTCTCAATTCTCCCTATGAAATGCTGCTGTGGTGCCTTGAAACGGACTTGCCTGTTCAATTCACTCCCTGCTTCAAGCCCTGTTTAACACCATGTTCACACTCCCCCTCCTCAGCTGGTCTGGAAATTGCAAGAAGCCTAATGCACGTTGCACACTTCCACAAGATAAGGCCATGAAGTAATCCGGGGGAAGGGGTAGGGGAACAATCATCAAGATTGTCTTTGATGAAAACAAGGTTTACAGCATTCAGTCTAGTCCACAGGAGCCTGGAGCCAAAGAGGTGAAGTCCTGGCCTGAAGTAGCACAGCCAGTGAGCAGCAGAGGCCAGACCCAGCCATACTCTTTCCTCAGATTAACCCAGAAGGAGCCAGCTGACTTCCTCCCCTGCCCACTCCCTGGTCAGTCAAAACCAGAGCCTCTGTTTCTTTCACCTCTTAAACGCTACGCTGGAACAGAATATCTGTGGGTTTTTTCCCAGTACCCATTTCCCCTTCTTTCTTTTGATCTCAGCACCTAATTTGACTCTTGTGAAGTACCTTTCCCTACACTCTCCCCACGCACCCCTCCATCTGGTGACTCTATCTAGCATTACCCACGTGGCCAGTATAGTCCTACTTGCTCTTCCACTGACATCTGAATCCTGAATCAAGACTGCTAGAGCTATTCGTCCCCTGAATAGGGCCATACCTAAGGTTAATTCCTGGTTCTAAGATCCCAGACTCATCCTTTCAGAACCCAGTTCTAAAGTTTTTCCTTGTGGTCTGCATATTCTTCCAGAAAAATCCCCATTTGTAATTTTGCGTGAGTGGGATTTGATGCTTAGTGTCCCAAGACCCTGAAGGTCCAGTATTTGCCATTAAATGAAAACAGAGTTTAGGCCAAGTGAGGACCAGGCAGTGTCACAGAGTCCATCTGTCAGCAAATCCTCCCCGCACTACCTTCAAAGCACGTCTGTAACTGGAACAATGCTTCTAACCACCGCCATTGCCACCACTCTGGTCCAGCCCTCGAGGTCTTCGGCCCAGACTATAGCAGCAGCCTCTTTGTTCGGGGCACCAGTTCCACTTGTGCCCCTAGAGTCTGTTTTCCAAGCAGCAGCCGGGGGGATGCTGTGATAGTATAGGCTGGACCACGTCACTCCTCTGCTCATGTCCTCCCAACAGCTCCCTCACTACCACTCAGAGTAAAGTGAAAGCACTAATCATGACCTTCACATGGTCTGGCCCCATCCCTCTCCCACCTTCCCTGCTCCTCCCCATTCTGACTCCTCTGCCCCCGCTACACAGACATCCTCGCTGTTGCTCCAATAACCAAGGCACAACACTCTCACTTCAGGGCCCCTGCCCATGCCATCTCCCACATGGAGATGTAAGAAAGCTAGAAGGTAAGCTCCAGGAGGGGAAGAATTTTTGTCTATTCTTTGCTCTATCAACACCTGGCAGAGTGTGTGGCACAAAATAGGTGTGAACTGGGCAGCCTAGTGCTTCGTCCTCCTTTCTCTTCACTGCCACTTTCAATCTGGAGGTTTGTCAGATTTTCTGACAAACCATAAAACTTTGGGTGGATGGGTTTTTTTTTTTCCTGGCTGCAGCTGTGAGAACCAGAATCACTTTAAAAAAAAAAAAAATAGACTATTTTTCACAGCAGTTTTAGTCTCACAGCAAGACTGAGAGGATACATCTATTGTTGTATGTTGTATAGAGGGATATATCCCATATACCCCCACACATGCATAGCCTTCCCCATCATCAACATCCACCACCAGAGTGGTACATTTGTCACAACTGGTGAAAGTACATTGATACATCATTATCACCCAAAGTGGATAGCTTTGGGTGATATCCACATTGGGTGGATCATTATCACCCGAAGTGGAGAGCTTTGGGTGATAACATTAGAGGTCATTCTTGGTGTTGTACATCCTATGGGTTTAGACAAATGTATTATACAATGGCATGTCTCTACTATTATGATATCATACAGAAATAGCTTCATTGCCCTAAAACTTTTCTGTGCTCCACGTAATCATCCCTCCCTCCTTAATCCCTGGCAACTATTGATCTTTTTTATTTTCTCCATGGTTGTGTCTTTTCCAGAACGCCATATAGTTGGAGTCATACAGTATATAGCCTTTTCAGATGGGCTTCTTTCACTTAGCAATATGCATTTAAGGCTCCTCTATATCTCTTCATGGCCTGAGAGCCCATTTCTTTTTAGGACTGAAAAATATTTCATTGTGGGCTTCCCAGGTGGCTCAGAGGTAAAGAATCCGCTTGCCAAGCAGGAGACAGGGGTTGGATCCTGGATCGGGAAGATTGCTTGGAGAAGGAAATGGCAACCCACTCCAGTATTCTTGCCTGGGAAATCTCATGGACAGAGGAGCCTGGCAGGTTACAGTTGGAGTCACAAACAGTTGGACACAACTTAGTGACTAAGCAACAACAATATTTCATTGTATGATGTACTAGCTTATCTATTCACCTACTGGAGGACATCTTGGTTGCTTCCAAATTTGGGCAATTATGAATAAAGTTGATGTAAACATCAAGTACAGGTTTACACATAAACATAAGCTTTCAAATCCTTTGAGTACATACCAAGGCATGCAATTGCTACATCATATGGTAACAGTATGTTTAGTTTCATAAATTGTCAAACTGTCTTCCAAAGTGGCTGTAACATTTTGCACTGTCATCAGCAATGAGTGAGAGTTCCTGTTGTCTCATAGCCTCATCAGCGTTTTGGATTTTGGCCATTTAATAGATGTGTAAACAATCACTTTTCATATTTGTTTCTAGAAATAAAACTCAAAAGCTACTGAAATATATACACCAAAATATAATACTTTTAAAATCGAAGAGAAACAGAAATAAAAGTGCATAAATGTATTAATATATCTTTCTAAGCAGATAAAAGCCCAAAGGTGTGGCCTTTGCGGGATCAGAGTTCTTAGGGGAGCAGGGCTGGTAGGGAGGGATTGCCTTACACAAATTCCCCAGAATCCTTTCTTGGAAATGTTTCACTTTACTTCAATACTGCCTAGCACTGGAGAAATCTACAGGTTTTCTAATTGCCCTTGAAGATGGTTGCTTCCTGGGACAACATTATAAGTTATGAAAACATACAACCAGGATATTTTTATTTATCCCATGGCAGGCACCTGAGAGACAGCTTCCCCAGCTGCAAACCCATTGGAAGACCTTCAGGTCCCTACTACCAAATAATTCTGGCAATTTTCAGGGTCCCTAAGGGACAACATACATCTTTAGCTTGTACAACTTGTGGTCCACTCTGACCCCAGGTTAGTAGCTGTCCTTGACCAGTACTTTCCAGCTCTGCCCACATATTTTAAAATGGTCTCTACATGTGATGTCAGTATTTGAATCAAATCAAACCCACAAGGCTTCAATGTACCACTTTATTACATGGCCAACAATATTTTGCTTGTGGAATCAAAACAGTGATTATGAATGAAAAGAAGAATTACCAATTCTATTAAATATGACAGCATATAATACAATAACAGGCAGTATTAACATATTTATACACTGGGGTCCCCAACATTGAAGGATGTGAGTCTGGAGTGAAATGGCCAGAAACTTCTCTGAGATAGGTTTTGCTCTTGCCCCAGCAACCACCAGAGAGTTTCCCCTAGACTCAGAGACTGCCTTCTCCCTCATTCAAGGTGCTCCTGAAAAACAAAAATGAAAACACAGAATTCTCCAGAGCTCTTTATGACATCCTCTTTCATGTCCACTCAACCAGATTTTTTTTTTTTAAGTACAGAAAGTTCCCTGTTGGTTTATGAAAACTCCCTTTGAAACTCCTTAATTCTATTGCAGATGGGTGATTTAAGCAGGGCCTACAAAGTTTATCTTCAGTGACAACCCAATGAGTTGTGTATTATTCCACTTAACAGATTACAAAAAAGGTAAATGACCTCCCAAACCCACTCAGATGATAGATGTGGGTGAGAATTTAAATCCAGATGTATCTGACTCCAAAGATGTGTTTTTCTTATAATATCATTTGGATTTCAAACACAAAAGCCTCAGTTTAATCTGCCTACCAGTGAGTCTGGTTGGAAACTTGGGCACACAGGGAAGAAGTGTGTCCTAAAATGCTTCTTTTTTCATACTTTTGTTTATTTTATTGCAGTATAGTTGATTTCCAATTATTACATAGTGTACAACATAGTGATTCGCCATTTTTAACGATTATAATCCATTTATAGTTACTATAAATTATTAGCTATATGCATTGTGCTGTGCAATATATTCTTGTAGCTTATTTATTTTATACATAGTAGTTTGTAGTTCTTAGTCTCCTTCCCCTGTCTTGCCCCTTGCCTCTTCCCTCTCGGTGCTAATAACCAATAGTTTGTTCTCTGTATCTGTGAGTATATTTCTTTTTGTCTTTTTGTTTTATCTTTTAGATTCCACATGTGATATTATATAGTATTTGTCTTTCTCTGCCTGACTAAGCACACTTTGCTCCAAGTCTATCCATGTTGTTGCAAATGGCAAATTTTCATTCTTTTTAATGGTTGAGTAGTAGTCCATTGTGTGTGTGTGTGTGTGTGTGTGTGTGTGTGTGTGTGTGTGTGTCTGTATACCACATCTTCCTTATCCATTCATTTATTGATGGACACTTAGATTGCTTCCATATCTCGGCACTTGTAAATAAACACTGGGAAGCATATATCTTTTCAACACTGGGATGCATATATCTTTTGAATTCATGTTTTCATTTTCTTTGGATATATATCCAGGATTGGAATTTCTGGATCATACAGTAGTTCTATTTTTAGTTTTTTGATGAACCACCATACTGTTTTCCACAGTGGCTGCACCAACTGACATTCCCACCAACAGTGTACAAGCTCCCTTCAATCCATATCTTCCCTAACATTTGTTATTTGTGGTCTTTTTGATGATAGTCACTCTGACAGGTGTGAGGTGATATATCATTGTGCTTTTGATTTGCATTTTTCTGGTGATTACTGATGCTGAGCATCTTTTCATGTGTCTGCTGGCCATCTGTATATTTTCTTTGGGGAAATGTCTGTTCAGGTCTTCTACCCATTTTTAAAATTGTATTGTCTGGGTTTTTTTTTTTAATGTTGAGTTGTATGAGCTGTTTATGTTTTGGATATTTACCCCCTAATGATCATATTGTTTATAAAATGCTTCATTTTTTATTAGACTTTACTTACCGTGAAAAACTTCTCTATCAGTTTTTTCAGCCTTACCACTTCCCAGAGCAGTGAAGGTTACCTCTCCCTGCTGGTACTCACAGCATTTATTGTTGGGGAAGTGACAGCCTGAGAAGAGATGAAAGTCCCTAACATTCCAGAATGTCAGAGTCAATCTCCAGCATAAGCCTCTTTGATCTACCTCTGCTCACAAGCAAGCTGGAAAAGAGCACTGATCTAATTTTTCTAGGACAAGACCCACAGCCAGGTGGCAAATGAGTATATGGTGATGCTAATTCATGCCTACTTCCTTCCTTCATTCTATGACCTCAGTCACATCCGGCTACTCTCTGTCCACAAGCAAAGCAGGCTGTGTGCATCTCCAGGGAAGTGGACCATGTGATTTCCTGCCAGAGGTGGTCCCCACCCCTGGGTTGGGACTTGGTGTCAATGGAGTCATCCCTGAATGAACCAGGTAGGACAACACTAAAATAAAACTCTCTTCACATCTGACCACTTCCCAGACTAGAGCTGTTGGCTCACAAACGCAAGAGCCTAAGCGTGGCTAGTGGCTAGAGAAATGACTCAGAGCCCAGCACCCACGCAAGACATGTTCATTCATGGCGTCTGCCTTTCCAGCCTGTTAGGAATGGAGGGATATTTGTGCTAAGATATAGCCTCTCTCAAATGCTCCCCTGAACATATGCTGACAACAGGGATTCCTTATTCCTTGTGGAAAATGTTTTTGCCACATGATAAAGCCTTACCTTTGACTTGGATGTTCTGTGCAGTGTCTCCTTTCAACTGAATTCAAAACAAAATCCTTCCAGAAATCCCTCTTGCAGACTCTTCCTTGAACAGTCTGGGAGGCAAGCTGCACAGTCACTGCTGAGATCAACATCCCCTGGGTCCACCCTGAGGAATACAGAGTGATGTCTCTCCACAAACTTGAACCACTTTCCCCGTCTTCCAGGTTAGTAAAGAAGCCTAAAGGATGTAGGGAAGTCATCCCCAAGGTTTTCCCCAGTTTTGTTCATCAGGCATGATGGCTGATTAGACAAAACTCACCACTGTGGTCCTTCTGCCTCTAAATCACATAAGGTTAGAAGGGCTCCATAGTGCTATCCTTGAATAGGTAGGTTTAATAAGGTTTTCTTTCCTTATGGGAGAAAGGCTTTGCATTCCCCTTGTTCAGTTTTATCCATCAATATTTTTTTCTGCAATATCTTATTTTTGGTTTTAATGGGCCGTCAGCGACCAGTGGGGTCTTCCCATGTGGCTCTAGTGGTAAAGAACCTGCCTTCCATTGCAGGAGATATAAGAGATGCAGGTTCAATGCCTGGGTCTGGAAGATTCCCTGGAGGAGGGCATTGCAACCCACTCCAGTACTCTTGCCTGGAGAATCCCATGGACAGAGGAGTATGTTGGGCTACAGTTCATAGGGTTTCAAAGAGTTGAGTACAACTGAAGTGACTTAGCAAGCATGCATGCAATGACCAGGTAAATCTTGAGGAGACCTGGTAGTTGTGTTATTGCTATGAGGGTTGGATCTCTAGGCTCCCATATCAGGGTTTCCTGAATAAATGGCTGGGAAAGCCTGCTGCGCTCAGCTCTCTGGGCCCTGAGCTGGGCCATCTGCAGCCTTTGCCCTCCAGGACTCTGATGGTGCCAGGACTGTGGGCAACAGCAGGACCCAGGTGCTGGGCACTAAGCCCAGACAACAGAGGCTGCAGCAAGGCTGACTGCAGTTTAGGGGATAGGCAAGAATTAGGTCATAACTGGAAAATACCACTAGAAATCTATCAAGCAGTATGGAGGGAAGGTCAGAGCCAGATCAGTGCAGAGTGACAAGTGAGGGAGTCTATGCAGGAAGATAGTATGTGAAAATCAGAAGGTATCTTGTCCAGAATTAGAGTGAAAAACAAACCAAGAAAATAGTAAAAAAACAACCAATTGATTTTTGACAAAAGTGTCAATGTAATTCAATGAAAAAAGGATTGTTTTTTCAACAAATGGTGCAGGAAGAAGTGTTTAACCCTATGCAAAAAGGAACCTTGACCATTTCATACATACTATTTAACTTCAGATTGATCTGTAAGGACCAAAGCTGTGAAATCTTTCAGAGAAAACACAGGAGGAAATCTTAGTGACCTTGAGCTTGCCAAAAATTTTTTAAAAGGATTGAAAAAAAAATACAAACTATAACAATGTTATGTACTTGATGCCACTGAACTGTATACTTAAAATCAGTTAAAATGGGAACTTTTGTGTCATGTATATATTTTACCACAATAATCATAATAACAAAAGAGATGGCTTCTCTTCAGATAATTGCCAGAGGAAAAAACCCCACAAAGTGTGAAAGAAAACTCAAAACTTTTGTTCTTTGAAAGGGAACCCTCCTACATGCTGATGGAAATGTAAATTGGTCCAGTCACTATGGAGGTTCATTAAAAAACTAAAAATAGAACTACTGTATGATTCAACAATCCCACTCCTGGACATACATCCAGAGAAAATCATAACTCAAAAAGATATATGCACCCCAATGTTCACTGCAGCATGATTAACAATAGCCAAGACATAGAAGCAACCTAAATGTACATCCACAGATGAATGGATAAGGAAGATATGGCATATGTAGGAAATGGAATATTAGTCATAAAAATCAATTAAATAATGCCATTTGCAGCAACATGGATGGACCTAGAGGTTATCACACTAAGCGGAGTAAGCCAGACAAAGACAAATGTCATATAATGTCACTTACATGTGGAATATAAAATATGGTACAAGTGAACTTATTTACAAAGCAGAAACAGACTCACAGACAAAGAAAACAAATTTATGATTACCAAGGGGAAATGGGGTGGGAAAGGGATAAATTAGGAGTTTGGGATTAGCAGATACAATCTACTATATATAAAACAGATGGACAACAAGGTCCTACTGTATAGCACAGGGAACTATATTCAATATCAGAATAAACTATAATGGAAAAAGAATATGAAAAAGAATGGATATATGTATAACTGAATCACTTTGCTGTACACCAGAAATTAACAACATTGTTAATCAACTATGTATGTGTTAATCACTCAGTTGTGTCTGCTCTTTGTGACCCCATGAACTTGTAGCCCACCAGGCTTCTCTGTCCACGGAATTCTCCAGGCAGGAATACTGGAGTGAATTGCCATTCCCTTCTCCAGTTAATCAACTATATTTCAATGAAAATTAAAAAATAAAACTTTCATTCTTTTAAAGAGACTGTTATAAAAATGAAAAGGTTGCATATGAAAAGTAGCAAAACCTTATCTGACAAAGGACATGTTCTAGAATATATAAAGAACATTTACAACCCAATAAGATGACAAACAATCCAATTATTTTTAAAATGAGCAAAACATCTGAAAGGCCATATCACTAAAATAGGTAAACAGATGTCAATTAAGACCTGAAAAGATGCCTAACATAACTAGTCATCAGGAAAATGTAAATTAAAACCGCAGTGAGAAACTATATACCTACCAGAAGGGCTAAAATTAAAAAAACAAACTATGCCAAATGTTGGCAAGAAAGTGAAGCGACTAGAACTCCTCATGCACTGCTGGGAGGGATGTAAAGCAGCACAAGCACTTTGGAAAATAGTTTTACCATGTCGTATCATATTAAATATATATCTACTATGAGATCTAGCCATTCAACCTCTAGGTATTTACCCTGGAGAAATAAAAGCATATGTCCACAAACGACTTGTACCTGAGTTTTCTTAGTAGCTTTATTTCTAATCATCAAAAATTGGAAACAATTCAAATGTCCATCAGGGGACAAATGGATGAACAAATATGGCATACGTGTAGAGGGGAACACTAGTCAGCAATAAGAAGAAATTGACACAGGCAATAACATGGATGAACCTCAAGATAATTATGCTGAAAGAAGTCAGACCAAAAAAAAAAGAAAAAAACATGCTGTCTGTTTACATATATAAAATTCTAGAAAATGCAAATTAATCTATAGAGATGGAAAGCTGACAATTGGTTGCCTAGGAACGAGGTGAGGGGGGAGTGAAGGATGGATGACAAAGGAGCACAGGATGCTTTGGGAAATGATAGATATATTCATTATGTTGATTATAGCAGTGGTTTCATGGCTGTATACATATGTCAGGACTCATCAGTTTGTATAGTTAAATATGTAGAGTTAATTGTATATCAATTATAACTTAATAAACCCTTTACAAAGTAGATGGAAGAAAGAAAAACCCACCCTCTGTCATCAATAAGCAATACAGGGTTATGGTTAGAGGTGGGCCCTGGAGGCTTCTCTAGGCTTGAATTCAGGATCTGTGTAAGACTTACTAGTGTATGAAGTGAAGTGAAGTGAAAGTCGCTCAGTCATGTCCAACTCTTTGTGACCCCATAGACTGTAGTACAGTCCATGGAATTCTTCAGGCCGGAATACTGGAGTGGGTAGCCTTTCCCTTCTCCAGGGGATCTTCCCAACCCAGGGATCGAACCCAGGTCTCCCATATTTCAGGTGGATTCTTTACCAGCTGAGCCACAAGGGAAGCCCAAGAATACTGGAGTGGGCAGCCTATTCTTTCTCTAGCTTATCTTTCTGACCAGAAATCAAACCAGGGTCTCCTGCATTGCCGGCGGATTCTTTACCAACTGAGCTATGATCTTGGCCAAATCATGTGATCTCGCTAAAGCCTGCTATCCTCACCTGGGAATGGAGATATTAACAGTGCTGTGAAATTTATAAAGTACTTGGAACAGCAGCTCAAGTGCGGGAAATGCTGGGATTGTCATTGTCATAATCATCATTTGTAAAGCTGATGACTGAAAAGCAAGACAGACAGACACTGGAGGTCAGCATCCAGGTCGGGGTGTGGAGGGGAGTCTGCTTGAAGTCAAGAATTCAGGTCTGACAGGGATATCCAGAAGTCCCACTGCCTCAAGGAATGATGTTTTGGGACAAACATCTGACCAGCCAGGTTTAGCAGGTCTAGAAGCTGCAAGGAAAAGAGAGACACCTTGTTGGTATCACATTAGACACAGTAGAAGACAAACTTTTCTCTGTCCCTCTTGCCCTGACAGTGGCTTTCTTACATATCAGAGAGATTACCTTTCAGTGTTCCAGTGCTTTCCAACCACCCTTTGTGTTTTATGCCCCTCTTGTCTTGCACTAGATCTGGGGGTACCACCCAAGACAGTCAGCACTGCTTCAGCTTCTCTCTGGTCTGGGCGATCAGAGCACTCACCTAGCTTTAGTCCCTGCCCAGAAGAATAGCAGCAGGGCAGTGATAATGCCATCAGCTGACCACTCATGGTAAAGGCAGTAAAATCTAGAGAAATGGAAGACTTCGGTGCAAATACTGAACTGGTGCAGGTGGAGGGTGAGAAGGGAAGATGGCCGGTTAGAAATTGGAGGCGATTCTCCAGGATCCATCACCAAGCCATGTAAGCATAAATCTTAAAAAAAAAAAAAACAAGTAAACAAAAAACCCATGAAATCAGCATTCAGGGCTGTGGTGGGATCCAACTGGCTGAAAGCCTGGGCCCAGGCAATTTCATTCTCTGGGAGAGGTTCCTACAGGGGAAAGGAGGAAGGAAAAAGTGGGAGAAAAATCATTCTAATTAATAAAGAGGTGAGTCAAGCCAGTGCATCCATCTGGTACTGCATGGTAGAGGGGCATCTCAGCTTGAAAGAACCACAGCAAAGGACAAGGGTTCTTAAGAGCTCATGGCTCAAAATCTAGCTGCACTGCTATGCTGGTTGCACTCCATTTGCACACACGCATACACATGTCCCCCCCTCCTCCATCCTGCTTTTTGCCTGGATGACTGACCCTTTTAGGCTGCATCGTCTGGGTTCTGGATGGGTTTGGCCAATGGGAGCCTCTGGGTGGATGGGAGATCAGGAGCAATGAGAGTCGGGATATTTCTTCCCTGTTCCTTCCTTGCTTTGAATCCTGGTCCTGGCAGTGGCTGGGTCCCTGTGCGATTCTAGGTCGACCTCCATGGGTCCAGTTCTCACCCATCTCTGGTCCCACTCTTTCCACTCCTTGATCTTTTAGGCTTGTAGGTGTTTAGAATGTCTTGTGGTTGCTCCTGTCTAGATGCCTTACCAGTCTTAACCTCGCCCTCGCCTTGTGAAGTGAAATCTCTCTGTTTGCACCATCTTCAGTGGATCCACTTGTTGGCTGTATAATAACTGGAGACAGTCACTCCCCAGGCTCCACTTTCTCATTTATGGTGGGAGCACCAGAGGATGTGAGGACTTGAGGTTAATGTACATAGTTAGCCACCACTGATCTCCCAGGAAACACTCTAGTGGAGGACCCTCAGGATGTGACTCTAGTATTCTGTAGGTCTCCTAGTCCTTTCTCCTGCCCCTCTCCAGTCTTTTATCGCCTTGGATAAACCCTGCTCACTCAGAATGAAGTAGAGAAGAACATCCTCTGGTGTCTCATCACACACAGGAATACAGGAGGGGCACTCTGCCAGCTCCCACATCAACCTTGCCCTGGCAAAAGTCAGCCTGCCCGGAATAAGAAAGTAACCGCAGCTGAGAAAGGTAAAGCCAAACCTGAAGACACAGGAACTGAGTGTTTCAACCAACACAGGCCTGCAGCGTCCTTGCGGAATGCTGTTTATGAGGCAGTAAACTATTCAAATGCTGTATTTTGGAACCCGCAAGGTCTCCTTGAATGGCTTATGAGAAGGTACTGCTAATAAGAGCTCCAGGAGGACTGGAGGGGGAGATTAGGGCACCTTTGCCTCAAAGCTGCAAGTTTCTGGGGGAGGATGGAGGCTCCGTGGGGAGCAGCAGAGTCTGGAGAGAAGAGGATGCCAGAACAGGGGGTGCCCCTGGGGAAGTCTCCAGGGTTCAGGCAGGGCAGCCAGAATCACAGGTGCAACAGGCCAATTTTGTGTGCTCTGCAGAGTTGTGAGGAAGATACGTTTTGCAGCAGGCAAGAGGGCTATGGTGTGGTGTTCAAAAGCATGGCACGGGGTCTGAGCTTAAGTCCTGGCTTGGCCATTTGTTTGTTGAATGACCTTGGCAAAGGTACTTACCCTCTCTGTGACTCAGTTTGGTCACCTGAAACAAGGGGATAATAGTAATAAGTGAGCTTTCCTGGTGGCTCAGACGGCAAAGAATCTGCCTGCAATGCAAGAGACCTGAGTTTGATCCCTGGGTTGATTCTCAAAACCCAGGAGAATCCCCTGGGTTTTCTCCATGCCTGGAGAATCCCCATGGACAAAGGAACCTGATGGGCTACAGTCCATGGGGTCAGAGAGAGTCAGACATGACTGAGAAGCTAAGCACACACATGCCTGTGTTACCGAGTATCAGATGATTACATTAGATAATATTTATTATGTTCTCAGCAAGGGACTTAGTACATTTTAAGTGCTCAAAAAATTAGCTATGATCAATGTTATCACCATACCCATCTGTTTCCATCTACCTTTCCCCAGCTCCAAAGACAGCAAGGGTTGCTAGGAGATTAGCACATAATATCTTGAACACCTATTTCTGGGAAGGTGATACAGCAACACAAATTCCAGGTCCAGATCAACTCTCACAGCCCACCAGGGTCCAGAGGCTGCTGGAGTGAAAGGGCAGAAACTGGGGAGAGGGCTTCCCTGGTGGCTCAGTGGTAAAGAATTCGCCTGCCAATGCAGGAGACACGGGTTTGATCCCTGATCCAGGAAGATCCCACATGCCTTGGAGCAACTGAGCCCATGAACCATAACTACTGAAAACATATGCTGCAGCTACTGAAGCCTGCTCACCTTCGAGCCTGTGCACTACAGCAAGAGAAGCCACCGCGATGAGAAGCCTGTGCGCCATGGAGGAGCCCCAGCTGGCTGCAACTAGAGAAAAGTTTACACAGCAATGAAGACCCAGCAGAGCCATAATAAATACATATTTTTTAAAAAGAAAAGAAACTGGGGAGAGTAAAGTGGCCAGTGCCAAGTGAGCTACATACAAACAACCCCACAACAGTGCTGGTGGTCCCTTTGGGGCAGGAGCTTAAGGCCTCTTTGGCACAGGACTGGCAAAACTGGATATAACTATGCACTCACTTGTAGAAAGCAAAATAGTTGGGAGAGGGTCTCAGTTTTGAAAACCCATCATCATCCATAAGAAATACATTCTGCTGATGATAGAAGGAAGCTGTATAACAAGAAAGAGGGTGGTGCCAAGGGAAGAGGCCAGCTGGTCCCCAGGAGGGTTTCCAAGGCCATAGGAAACCTTGATGAATTTCCCAAGATCTGAGACTCTCCCTCATCAGGCTCCAAAACTTGATGCTGTCAACAGGCTGAGGGTGGATTCTCTTCTAGGGGTAGATTAACTTCAACCAGAGTAATAAAACACTGATACACAGACCAAAATGCTAATTCATTCTTCTTTCTTCCCTTATTTATAATATTTAATGAATACCTATAAATAAAAGTCTCTAATCTAATAGAACATATATTTTAGTTGGGGAGAAAAAAATAAATATCTATCCAGAGAATCAGAAAATAAGCCATAGACTGGGGGAAAATATTTACAAAAGATATATCTGAAAAGGAATGTTAACTAAAATGTTAAAAAAAAAAAGGACTCTTAAAATTCAGTAATAAGAAAATGAACACAAATAAAAATTAGAGGAAAAATCTGAACAAATAGATACCTCACCACAGAAAATGCAGATGGCAAATAAGCATATGAAAAGAGGCCCAACATCACATGTCATTAGGGAGCTGTGAGTTAAAACAGCAATGAAACACCTCTACACCACTATTAAGAATGGACAAAATCAGAAATAATAACAATACCAGGTGCTGGTGACGACCTGGAGCAACAGGAACTCACATTCATTGCTGGTGGGGATTATAAAATGGCACAGCCACTCTGGAAGACAGTTTGCCAGTTTCTTACAAAACTAAACATGCTCTTACCACATGATCCAGCAGTCAAGCTCCTTGATATTTACCCAGAGGAATAGAAAACTTAGGTCTACGCAAAAGCCTGCACCCAAAATTTACAGCAGCTGTATTCATAACTGCCCAAACTTGGAAGGAAGCAACCAAGATGTTCTTCTGAAGGGGAATGGATAAATAAACTGTGGTACATCCAGACGATGGAGTATTATTCAGCAATAACAAGAAATGAGTTACTAAGTCATGCAAAGACATGGAGGAAACGTAAATGCATATAACTAAGTGAAAGAAGCCCATCTGAAAAGGCTACATACTGTATGATTCCAACTACATGACATTCTGGAAGAGGCAAAACTACGGTTGTAGTAAAAAGATCAAAGGTTGCCAGGAGTTTGGGGGAAGCAAGGATAAATAAGCAGAGGACAGAGAATTTTTAGGGCAATAAAACTACTCTGAATGATCCTATAATGTTGGTTATATGCCATTATAAATTTTTCAAAACCCATAAAATGTATAACAAAAAGAGTGTCTGCTTATGAAAATTATGGACTTTGGTCAATACTGAGGAAATGAGTGTGTCACATTGGTGTATATGGGAGGTGGAGGAAGAGATGACTTATGTGGGAACGTTCCATACCTTCCATACCTTCAGCTCCACTTAACTTTGAAACCAAAACTGCTGTCAACAAGAGTCTGCTAATTTTTCCTGGTGGGGGACTGCTCCGTGTGGTACAAGGGATCCTAGTTCCCTGACCAAGGATCCAACCCATGCCCCATGCAATGGGAGTGCAGTCTTAATCACTGGACAACCAGGAAAGTCCCTGTTAATTTTTTTAATCTATAAATAGCTAATAAAGAATGATAAACACCAGGGTTAGGTATGGGGAATATGAGGAAGGGGCCCTTAGCTGAAGTAAGGCCAGCTCCTTAGAGCCAAGATCAGAGGCGTTTCAGGCAAAGGGACGGCAAGTATGAGAGTCCTGAGTAAAGTGCCCAGCAGGCTGCAACCCCGGCCTCTGTGTGCCTGCGCCCCTTCTCCCTGCAGGCACCCAGTGCAGGGAGGGGGTTATAGGAAGAAGGCTGTGTGGTGAGCAAGGAGCCACAGCAAAGGAGGAAGTGACTCCAGTCAGTGACCCAGCAGAGGACAGCAACGGCCTCTTGCCAGCCCGGGCCTCACCCTGCCCAGGGCCAAGATGTCCGTAGATGAAGGGCCGCTCCCCACAGGCAGTTCTGGGGACTCTGTCCCCTCACCCTTGCCATCCACACACCCTTTCTCCAGGTTGGTTAATGCAAGTTAGTCCGTTACCATTAAATCTTGCCTGGGCAAATTATCCAAATATTTTGACCTCTCTGTGTCTGTTTTTTTGTCTACAAAATGAGGAGAGTAAGAGCTACCTTGCAGGGCTCTGGGGTGGAAAGGAGGAGTCTGTGAGGTAAAGAAGTTTTGGAAAGCCCCTTGTGCGGGAAGTAGCCATCCAATAGTTGGTTAGTTGAATTGCTGTTATCTATATTATTTTGACTCTTCTGGCCCAGTCTGTGAGCCTTGTCAGCAATTTAAGAAATGACAGGAGATAAAGTACAGACTATGTTCAAATTTCACAAAATTTTATGCTAGTGTCCATTGTTTCTTTTCATACCTTATTCAGGACTCCATATTGTATTTTACTGCATTGCATGCAACAAATTTTGGTAAATTCTCTTTTCCTTTTTATTCTGTTACAAATATTTTCTAATTTTCCTTGTTATGGCTTCTTAGATACACTCATCATTTGTAAGTGGACATTTAATTTCCAAGTACATGAAATTTTTTGTTTAAAGTATCTTTAATGTTAATTTCTCATTTTGATACTAATTTCTCATTTAAATGCTTTCTTTGCCAACACCCTCTGGGTTTTTTCAGTCTAACTTTATTGAGCTTTCGATGGCTAAGTTGAAGATCTCTGTTGGTGAGTGTCACACTGCACTTTAAAATATGTGGTTTATTTTCAAATATCTTTAGATATGGATTTCTAACATAATTCCACAGTGATAAGAGAACAGATTCTGTATGATTTCAGTGCCTTTAGATGATGAAATTTCTGTATCTTGTTTTATGTCCCTGAGGTATGTTTCAGTGTCTCCAGTCTATGGGAACTTGAATAGAATTTGTATCCTATTGTTGTGTGAAAAGTATATAAATCTTAATTATATTGAATTAGTTCACAGTGCTGTTCAAGTCTACTATATCCTTCTACTTCTCTGTATATCTATTCTATTAATTTTTGAGAGTTTGATATTGAAGCTCTAACTAAAAAGCTTAATTTACCTACTTAAAATAATTATAGTATATAGTGAAATTATATGTAATCTTGTTCTGTATTTTCCAAGTCTCCTATAACAGTTAAAAATGTGTTAACAGCATTTTTAAATTACTTTCATAATTTAAAAAAATTAAAATTTGTTGATGTTTGACAGAAAACAACAAATTCTATAAAGCAATTATCCTTCAATTTAAAAAATATTTTTTTAAATAAAAATTAAAAAAATAGCAGTAGAGCACAGGAATGACCCATAGGCATGGCTCTGAGCACATGAATGATCTGCACAACCCCAGGCAAGTTATTAATATTTAAACTCTCTGCCTCAGTTTGCCACCTGCATAATGGAGCTACTGAGAGACCCTACTTAATGGAGTTGCTACAAAGATGGAATGAGTTAATCCACATAAAACTGTTAGAACAGTACTTGGTAAGTGGTGGGGGTCCAGATGCCCACTGCTGTCATATGCCATATTTTTTACTTTCATTTCTTACTTCTAGGAAACAGTTTCCATGGAAAGAAATCTGAGCTAACCTGTTGGGGAGGTCATACGGAGAGAAAGAGACCCTGGAGGATAAGAAGCCACATAGGAAAGAACCAAGGCGCCCCAGTGGACAGCCAGCACCCAGACATGTGAATGAGGCCATCTTGATTCTTAAGAAGCCATGGCTGACATCAGATAAAGCAACAATGAGTGTCCCAGCCAAGCCCTGCCAAAATTCCTGCCTGCCTAAAATCCTGAACAATCAAATGATCATTCTTCTATGCCATTGGGTTTATGGTGGTTTGTAGTATGTATTTATTTATATATAATATATATGTATATGTGTACATATATAAATAACTAAAAATAGCTCAGTGGTAAAAAAAAAATATCCACCTGCCAAGCAGGAGACACCTGCTAAGTAAAAGACGAGGGTTTTGATCCCTGCGTCAGGAAGATCCCCTGGAGAAGGAAATGGCTACCCAGTCCAGTATTCTTGCCTGGGAAAATCCCATGGACAGGCGAGCCTGGCAGGCTACAGCCCATTGAGTCACAAAGAAATGGACATGACTGAACAACTAAGCAGCAGCATAATAACTAAATACATAAAACACACCCATGATTGCATCCATTATGTGTTGATTTTCTAGTTTCATTCTCACAGGCCAATCTTATATCCCCTTTATATTTCATCTATACAATCAATAAAGGAGCTCATATTTTCTGGTAATAAATCAAAGAGTGAAATAATCCAGCAAAGTTAAGAAGGTGTGGTCTCTGCTCTTGGGAAACTTGAAGCTAAAATGGCCTTAAAGGAAAAAAAAAGGTACCATGAAAAAGACCAATCCCTCACATTTGCATAATGTTTTGGACTTTCTCGGAGTCATCAGAAATCACATGATTTTCCTTCAAAGCACCTAACAGCAAACAGTTAACACTGGCTGACCATTTCCCATTTGCCCAGCACTCACCCGAGGATTTACATGTTGTCATAACGGACCAAGCTGTACTTTCCAAAAATGGCTGTCATGGGACTTCCCTGGCAGTCCAGTGGTTAATACTCTGTGCTTACATTGCATGGGGTACAGGTTCAATCCCTGGCCAGGGAATTAAGATCCCACATGTCACACAGCATGACCAGATAAAACAAAAACTAACCCAAAAAAATGGCTGCAAGAATACACCCTATCCTACATGCTCTTCTTGTGACATGATGTCACCATTCTCTTATTCCACAATAAGAGAAGCCACTGCAATGAGAAACCCATGCACTGCAGTAAAGTATAGTCCCCATTCACCACAACTAACAGGAGCCCTCACTTTCCACAACTAGAGAAAGCCTGCATGCAGCACTGAAGATTCGGCAGAGCCAAAAATAAATAATAAATAAAATAAATTTAAAAAAAAAGAGAGAGAACTGAGCTCCTCTTATCCATAGCTGTATCCATAGGATCTAACAGATGATACCTGCTCAATATGAATTTATTCAATGAATGAACATGTCAACCCTCTTGAATCTCACAAACTGCTGGAAGAGGTCAGTAAGGTAAGCACTCTTATCATATTTGTAGATAAGAAAGACTGAGCCTAGCAATGTCAAGCGAATGGCCTAAAGCTACACTTCCAGCACCTAGAAGAGTAAGATTAGATCCCTAGTCCGCTGACTCCTCCAACTGGTGCCCTTTCCCTGAGCCATGCTGATGTTAAGTAGATCCCACGTACATAGCTCTTTGTAACTGTCCTGAACTGGGGTGGCACCCTGGGATAAGGGCATACAGATGAATCCAAGCCTGGCATCCTTTCTGAAACAAGTAGTCTTCACACAAGATGTTGGAGCAAGCATGGAATATGGCCTGACTCTGAGAGCTGAAGAGGGAATTCCAGGTGGAGAAGAAGCTTTCTGAGTGACTTCTAATCTAAGTGAACTGGACATATGTCTAGTTGACAGTGGCCTTGCTAGTTAAAGAGAACAAGCAAGAGAAATCTGGGATGAGCAAAGGTAAGGAATCAAGGGCTCTAGAGGGGCAGAGGGGCTCCCCTACTGAGCTTGACATCTGCAGAAACGCTGAGTTTTCCACCTTCTAGCCCAAAGTAACTGGCTATGCAAAGGGGGTGCTGGCCACAGGAAGAGATCTCTGTTCCCGGAGCACCAAGATCCAGATGAGGAAGATGAGTTGATTTCATCAGTCCTGAAAAGAGAGATGACAGACCAAGGGAGGGGAGAAGTGCTCTGCATTCTCCCCATTATTCTCTTTCTTCTAGGCTTCCTGAATTTGACAGTCTCCATTTTCTTACCAATGGAGGGTAAAATGACCATTAAGATTTCTTTTGAATCTGGGCAACAGAGCTCAGGCTTTTATTTGCATGCAGTAAAAATGGCATTTGCCTCAGTAACAAATAAATTAAATCCTGGTTGACTTGGAGTTTAATACCTTGGCCTTTCGAAGTTCACTTACTGAGTGATTTACTTCCTTAGCTCCTTTAACCCAATATACTCAGCAGCTGACCTTCCAGTGGATGCCATTTATCTTACCTCAACAATACAGATCACAGACAGTCCTGAACATGGGTCTCAGAAATGACTCATAAAGATTAAATGTGCTATAGTCATGCAGACCATGCAACAGTGAAAGGCAGCTTGGGTGGTAAGAGTGCTGGGGTGGTCTCAGGAGTCTGGGGGGCCAGCCCCGATTGTGACAGTGCACTAAATTTCTTGATGCCTCAATTTTCCCTTCTGTCAAAATGGGAATCATATCATGCTAGCACAGAAGACTACTCCCTAAAAGTGAAATTCCATGCCAAAGTATTCAACTTGACTCCTTAAGAACTTCCTATTTTCCATGAACAGATTGAGCTCCTCAGTGGAATCTGCAATGGAGTCCCTATTTTCAAGACTCCCTATCTACTACGGGAGATAAGACATAGAACAGCAGCCAGTAAAGGCTGGCAAGAGTGACAGGGTGTATATGGCAGAGGCAATAAACACTGTGATCAGTAAAGAAGGCTGCATGAAGAAGGCGAGACAGTGTGGGAACTGAAGGTTAGGCAAAACGTAGGTAGACAGACAAAAGTCATATGGATTTAATGCATAGCAAAATCTACAATACATAGTTTATTACTACACAAACGTTAGTATATTTAAAGCTATATGTGTGATATAGCTTTAGTCATGTCCAATTCTGCGACCCATAGACTATAACTTACCAGGTTCCTCTGTCCATAGGATTTTCCCAAGCAAGAATACTGGAGTGGGTAGCCATTCCCTTCTCCAGGTGATCTTCCCACTCATGGATTGAACTTGGTTCTCCTGCAATTCAGGTAGTTCAGTTCAGTTCAGTCAAGTCATTCAAGTCATGTCTGACTCTTTGTGACCCCATGAAACGCAACATGCCAGGCCTCCCTGTCCATCACCAACTCCTGGAGTTTACTCAAATTCATGTCCATTGAGTTGGTGATGCCATCCAACCATCTCATCCTCTGTCATACCCTTCTCCTCCTGCCCTCAATCTTTCCCAGCATCAAGGTCTTTTCAAATGAGTCACCCCTTCACATCAGGTGGCCAAAGTATTGGAATTTCAGCTCCAACATCAGTCCTTGCAATGAACACCCAGGACTGATCTCCTTTAGGATGGACTGGTTGGATCTCCTTGCAGTCCAAGGGACAGTCTTCTCCAACACTACAGTTCAAAAGCATCAATTCTTCAGTGCCCAGCTTTCTTTGTAGTCCAACTCTCACATCCAAACATGACCACTGGAAAAACTATAGCCTTGACTAGACGGACCTTTGTTGACAAAGTAATGTCTCTGCTTTTTAATATGCTGTCTAGGTTGGTCATAACTTTCCTTCCAAAGAGTAAGCGTCTTTTAATTTCATGGCTGCGGTCACCATCTGCAGTGATTTTGGAGCCCCCGAAAAGAAAGTCAGTCACTGTTTCCACTGTTTCCCCATCTATTTGCCATGAAGTGATGGGACCAGATGCCACGATCTTAGTTTTCTGAATGTTGAGCCTTAAGCCAATTTTTTCACTCTCCTCTTTCACTTTCATCAAGAGGCTCTTTAGTTCTTCTTCATTTTCTGCCATGTAGTGTCATCTGCATATCTGAGATTATTGATATTTCTCCCAGCAATCTTGGTTCCAGCTTGTGCTTCTTCCAGCCCAGCATTTCTCATGATGTGCTCTGCATATAAGTTGAATAAGCAGGGTTACAGTATACAGCCTTGACGTACTCCTTTTCCTATTTGGAACCAGTCTGTTGTTCCATGTCCAGTTCTAACTATTGCTTCCTGACCTAAATACAGGTTTCTCAAGAGGCAGGTCAGGTGGTCTGGTATTCTCATCTCCTTCAGAATTTTCCACAGTTTATTGTGATCCACAGTCAAAGGCTTTGGCAGTCAATAAAGCAGAAATAGATGTTTTTCTGGAACTCTCTTGCTTTTTCTATGATCCAGCAGATGTTGGCAATTTGATCTCTGGTTCCTCTGCCTTTTCTAAAACCAGCTTGAACATCTGGAAGTTCACATCTCACGTATTGCTGAAGCCTGGCTTGGAGAATTTTGAGAATTTTGAACATTACTTTACCAGCATGTGAGATGATTGCAATTGTGCGGTAGTTGGAGCATTCTTTGGCATTGCCTTTCTTTGGGATTCTTTATCATCTGAGCCATCAGGGAAGCCATTTAAAGCTACAATATATTCAAAAGATAAAGCTGTTTCCCGGGTAGATTACTATTTGTTTAAGAATATTTGCTACCACTCCTACACTGCCCTTCCCTGATGCTCTTCCCTATAGGAAGAGTATTCTTCCTACTCCACCGATGTTAGAGTTGAATATGACTTCATTTCCCAATGGGAAGTGATGTACATCACATACAAAAGCTGTGAAAGACATTAAGTAGTTCTTCACTGTTCTTTTCCTCTCCCAGATGGTAAACACGCCCTAGAGAGGTCCTACCTCCACAGCCCAAGTCCAAGAATGAAGAAGACATGGAACAGAGTTGAATGATGAACAAGTAAGATGAGTGAGAAATAACCCTGTATTATTGAGATTGCCTGTTACACAGCATAATTTAGTCTAAGCTGACCAATGCAAACTTCATATGGAAAAAACTGACATCATCAGTGTAAAATAAAACACGCATTCCTCCTGCATGTCTCTTACACTCTCAATACTCCACTACCATATCGTTACACTTCTGACACCAGATGTGTAGGTTTTCCACACATCAAACAGTTCTGGAGGAGGGAAGAAGCATAAATTATGAGTTTGGGATTAACGTATACACACTATTATATATAAAATAGAACCAATAAGGACCTACTGCATAGCATAGGGAAGTATACTCCTATAAGGGACAAGAATCTGAAAAAGAATATATATATATATATATATATATATATATATATATATATATATATAATATCTATATATTATATAGATATAAATACTGAATTACTGTGTCATATACCTGAAACTAACACTTTATAAATTAACTATGCTTCTATATATATATACACACACACACGTAAGATTAAAAAACAATCCTGTGACACCAGGAGGATGTCCTAAAATGTAACTGAATTCTGAAACTATTTCCCTGGAAAAAGCATCAGATCCCACAGGTTAAGGGCTCAGTCCAACAAGATTGTCCCCCATCCCCTCTTCAGACACCAGCTGCAAGTCCAGGTTGTCACTGATTCTGAATGACCAGCTATGTAGATCATAGATTCCCACAACCCCATCCACAGGCTTGATTCATTTGCTAGAAAAGCTCACAGAACTCAAGAAAACATTTTACTTACTAAATCATTGGTTTATTATAAAAGGATGTAACTCAGGAACAGACAGATGGAAACGATTCGCAGGGCAAGATACAGAGAAGGGGTACAGAGCCTCTATGCCATTCTCTTGAATCTTCACATGAATGGTCTCTGGACCCTGTATTTTTGGGTCTCATAGAGCCTTCATTATACAGGCATAATTGATTAAGTCATTGATCATTGACTTTAATCTTCCCTAGAGGTGGAGGGGGACCTGAAAGCCTTCTAATCATGACTGGTTTCCCTGGCAACTAGCCCCCATGCTTAGGTCACCTGCTGGTTTTCTGAAAGTCACCACACTAGCATAAACTCAAAAGTGGTTGAAAGTGGCTTGTTATAAATAACAAAAGACACCTTTATCACTCTAATAACTTTGGAAATTTCAAGGATTTTAGGAGTTCTTAGCCCCCCAAAAAGGAAGAATACCAAATCTATATTTTTTATTATAAATCACAACATCACGATTAGTTGCTTATTGAGCACCTATGCACTGAATGAAGTGCCTCAAGAGGAGCTGAAAAAGATAATGATGATTTCTTTTAATCATTGAAAGTATTCATAACTACCCTCAGTGTTGAATTTAATAGTTCACAGAACACTGGCGTACATTATCTCAGCCAGAGCCAGGAGGTGGGTATTTTCCCCATTTTACAAATGAGGACACTGAAGTTCAAAGTAGCCAAGGCTCACCTCAGTTCAGACAGCCAAGCTGGATCTTTGTACTCCCTTGATAAGCACCTACCTGCAACCCGCCCCTAGCCTGAGAGAGCTTAGAGCAAAGGTCGGAGTTGAGACCTGCCTCACCAGTGCTCCAGCACCACCAGAGCTAGGGCTAAAAGCTAGCCTTGCTAGCTTTCTGGTCTGTCTGCGGGGGCTCTAGAGCTCAGCCAACAGCCCTGGGCTTCAGGTTTCCTTGGCAGATCTCCTTCTTTTCCAGTCCACTTTACACACTAATTCCGAAGGATTTACTCACCTTGGTGAAGGGGTCATTTGACCCCCACTCCGGGGTGTGAGGGGATCTCCTCAGCTGGCCCCTTCACTTCAGTCTGACTCATTTTCTGTGGTGAGCTCTATGGTTGGGATGCAAGGAGGCAGGGACTTAATATTAGAGGAAGGCAGAGAATGAAGGAAAGGAGAGGAAGGGGAACAGAGAATACAGGAAAAAATAAACGAGATGAGTTCCTTGCATATAGCCTGGAGGTTCCCACTGCTCTGAGGAAATGGAGGTCCTCTGCCCTCTTCCATTTATTTTCACACTAAACCTTTACCTCTCTGGGGTCCTGCACACTGACTAAGGCTCCCCAGTTATGAAACACAGACAGAAGTTGCAGAACTGAACCTGGTAAGTGAGCCTAGAGCTCAAGGGGGCTTGATAGCAAAGTGTTGAGTGCATCACCCACTGCTCCCTCTCTACTGCACCCACAGCCTTGGGGCTGGGCTTCCCTGTGGGTTGGTTGACCAGAGCAGGTGACTGGGAGCTATTAGGGTCTTGCTGTTCCTCTCCTATTAATAGCTTCTAGGACCACCGACTGATTGATGAGTGCAGGGCTCAGAGCACTGTCCCCAGTCAAATTTGACTCTCATTGGATTCCAGCCACCTTCAGGCACAGCCTTTCATACATAACAAAGTGAGTTGAGCTCACATACACCCTCTTTTTGAGCACTTATTATGTACCCCACACTGTTCTGAGTTCTTTACATGGAAATTAACTCAATTAATGATCACCTTTCTTATTATTATCTCCATGTTACAGCTAAGAAAACTGAAAAATGCCAGTACTATCTGTAGTGAAATGATCAAAAGAGGTGTCCTTAAGACTCCTGAAGAGCGTTGGAGATTGGAAGGACAATACAAGTGTTTGGTGATCTGGTAAATAAAGGGCCAGCTGGCTGGATGTCTGGAGCCCACCCGCTTTTCTCCAGTGAGAAATAAATTCACATGAGGAATGAGATATTGAGAAAGAGCATTGAATTAGGGGTTGGGAGACCTGGGACCCAAACCACAAACCTGTCCTTGATCAACAGAGGAACCTTGAACAAGTCATGTTGCCTCTCCGAGCCCAGGTTCCCTACCAGTGAAGTGAGAGGTCCAGGTGGGGGCAGCTCACCTCTTTTGATCATTTCACTGTAGATAGTGATGGCCCCAGAACTGGTCAGTTTCCTCATCTGCAGTGGGGGTGGAAGTCATGACCTAAGGTTCATGACACCTCTAGTTTCTGGCTCTGAGCTCCGCAGAGCACTGGCAGTGGTGTTCCTGGGAAATGAGCTGGAGGCTGCTACAGTTTGGCAATTTCCCTGAACAGCTGGTGTGGAGAGCAGGGAGGGCAGGACAACCTCTGAGACTCTAGCCAACTGCAGTATATATTAAGGGCAGCCCAGATGGCCGCTAGCCAACAACCCATGCCGGGTAATTTGCAAGCTGTACTTTCTCCTTTTGAAGGTCTCTCTCTCCAGGATACGGGCAAGGAGGTCTGTCCCTTCCTACTTCTGTACCTGCCACCTGAGCAAGGCCTCAACCTGAGCCTCTATTGTCCCCTAGATCCTATGAGTCTCCACCTTCCTCAGGGCCAATCTGAGGCCCCTGATGTGGGCTCTGGGACCACCAGGCCTTCTTGAACAGCCTTTAAGGTGGGGGATCAAAAGGAAAATCATATTCTCTTGCCCCACCTTTGTGACAAATGTAGACACAGCCTCTTTTCTTATTTTTCTTAAGGTTGTAAGGTTAAAAAACTGCTGAACACGATAATGTAAAGGAAAAATAAAATAAAATAAAACCCTCAAAAAAAAACACAAAAACTGCTGAAGGCTTGAGGTTGACAAAAGAGAGTTAAAATTACAGAAGAAAAACAATGAAGTTGAAGATTGTCTACAGATTGTCCTGGAGTCCCCTGACCCATGACCTGGGGTGCCCTGCATGTCCCCACCCCCACCCCCACCTCTTCCCACCACCAGCCCTGGCCCTGAACTGCCTTAGGCGCCATCAGCCTGCAGGGTTAACTCAGCTCTCACAGGCAGGAGGACCCTTGGCCAGATCTCCTCTGCCTGGAGTTCCGGCCCCAACTCTGTTTTCCTTCAAAGAAGAGGAAAGCCTCTCCTCCACCACGTGACCCCTGGAATAAATTCTGCCTTGAGTGGTGGCTCTGTGTGCCACTGGGAAGACAGCCTTCTGCATTAGTATGCACAGCCATCGCGCTCCTCTTGTCTCACCCTGTCCACTCTAGAGAAGCACCAAGCTTTCCTCTGCATGATCAAAAAGTTCAGTGTTTTTCCCCAAATAAAAAGCAGTCTTTTCCCTCATGTGGATTTCCCTTTGTCCTCTTGCTAAACAGAAAACACCTAAGGCTTTTAAATTACGGTGTTCCCTGCTTCAAGCCTTCTAGATGGCAGGGTCTGATACAAGAGTACCCCTTCATGTAAATCATAACCAGACATGAGCAACCATATTTGGACCAGTCACGGTTGAAGGTAGAAGGTGCCTGGTAGTCTTCAGAAGTGGGTCCTTCTAAGAGTCAAGGTTTTAAACTAAGCACAGAATTAGAATGGTTTCATCAGCCAGCAGGACCAAATTACCCCTGTGTTTATTATTTTTTAAAGGCATTGACCTATGAATAAACAGCACTTGACATTGAAAATTGCCACATTAAATATCCAGCTCCTCTGCCCGATTACAGCAGCCTACAGAGCTCTTCCAAACTGTCACCTAGGATGAATATGACAGCAAACAATGCTTTAAAAGTAAGTAATCTGCTCTATAATTATTTTAGCTGCTGCAACTGCCAAGCAGCAGGATCACTTATGAAAAGGGATGCAGTCATCCCTTATTAAAAATGCATGAATACACAGTCTCTTGATTGTGGAAATAATCAGCAGACTATCTAATGTAACAAGACTGAGCCACAGAAAGAATTAATTAGGGTGAAATTGATTAAGGAGAAGAGGGTACAAATCTATCTGTGATGATTCAGGCTCCGATTAAACTCAAGCATTAATTCTCACATTCTTTCAAATTAAGAGCCTCATCTAAATGCTCTGTGTTAATATTCCAACATACCCCACCCTCCCTTAACCAAGGAGAAACAGATATATCAAATGAAAACTAAAGATCCTGTTGCCCATCAAGCCTCTGTCATCAAGATGTCAGGAGCTCGGAGTTTTTATTATTTTAAATAAAAGATGGCTGGGGGGAAGGGTAGTGAAATCTCCAAACTCATTGTGGTTTTGAGCATTTAGGACTTTCATGGGAGAGTTTCTTAAACGCCAAAGGAAGCATACAACAGGACTAATTATATGACAGCCGCCTGAATTCTCTTTGTCCTGCAGTAACCTGCTTTGGTATAGATAAGAGGACCTTGAAGGGGTCATATATTCCATCCCCATCCTGGAGACAGAGCTGTATCAAACCAGAGACCCATCCGTAATTATCTGCCATCTCCCGAGAGGCCGAGAGGCCGCAGGGCACCTGGGCTCCACAGCTCCCTCGGTAACGCGAGCTGGCAGCTAATACATTCCCCCCTCTGCTCGCCCTCCCCCACTTCCCCTGCAGTGTTTTGAAGGATGTGAGGAAAGCTTCCCGCACCATTGATTTTTCTCTTTTCACTTTTCCTCCATCACCAGCGCTTCCTGGCTCTCTCCCTCCAAACCTCCAAACCGCGCTTCGGTTTCATAGGGTCGCTGACCTTGCCGTCCTTCGACGACTGCTATCTTTGCAGCTCTGCTTCCATCGGCCGCCAGGCCTTCGGTGCCTTGGCCATGAGACCTAGTCCATCCTTTGTCAGAGCCAGGCCTTGAGGCTGAGGAGCATCCCAAATGGCATACAGCCGCCCCTCTGCTGGGGTTACACCTGCTCAGCACTGTCAGCAGGGGAACGGCTGGTTGAGGTGCTCCCACAATGGGGGGCTTGGGGGTTGCCAGCCTTGTCGACGAAATGTGGGGAAACAGAAGTAAAAAAGCAATTTCAAGCCCTTTGTTTGGCTTGAATATGCTCTGGTTTTCCTCTTGCACAACTCTAGGAGATAGTCGTGGTGACCATTTTACTCAGGAGACAGAGCTGCTCTCAGAGGCCTTCAGGTAGGTCTCCCCCTAGGCCTCCTCCGTGGGGAGTCCAGCCAGGCCTCCCCAGGGAATGTACCAAGCTTGGCCTAGGGGAGAGGGCGGTCCACGCAGAGGGAACAGCCTAAGGGGTCTGGGAACGGAGAGAATGTGGCAGGTTTTGCCTTTCTGGGCCAACAAGGGAAGTCCCATTTACATTTACCATAAAGCATCCAAGGTCACCCCTGCCCACACCGGGGTGTGGTCTCAACTGGCGCCAGTCTCAACTGCTTCTAGCAGAGCTGGGCAGACATCTGCGGAGGAATCCCCTGTAGGTCACCTAGGAGCTAGGGGACTGCTATTACTGTGAACCCCCAGGGACTCAGGGGCGCAGCAATACTGCTCTGCAGCTGGCTCCACTGCCACATGTCCAGGCCCGGGTCCACCACGGGTGACTGACAACAAAGGAGGGATATGACAAGGTGGCCAGGCCTTGCTTCCTCTCAGAAAGCTCTGTCACTTAACATCTATGTAAATTTGTGGATGCAAATTGTCACAAAGGGGCAGAGACCCCCAAAGCAACCCAGCCCCAAATGCAAATAATTATGGGGGAGGGGAGGGATGGTCACCCTAACAATAACAATCCACAGAGCCTGGAATCCCAGACTCAACAGAAGTGTCCCACACCCTGCACAACAGCTACTGCGGCCAGAGCCCATCGTCTCCCTCTTCTCTCTCCCCTACAGCCTCTCTCTTATACCGTTCTTCTCCCGAATTTCCCTCACTTCGATTATTAGCAACCTGGTTCTGAGGAGCTACCTGGGACTTTAACCTTGTTCCATGAACTGAGGAGGATGCAAGACATAAAGATGACATCCCTGTCCTTGAGAATTTCACAGGTTGGCAGAGGGATGACATTAACCAAAGCAAGTCAAAACCACAGATTCAGTATTAATGTGAAATTAGACCAATTTCACATTGAATGAAAATAGGGGAAAGGGAGCAAGCAACCCTCGGGCCATGCATGGGCTGAGGTGATCAGGAAGACTCCTGGAAATAGGCGAGCCTTGAATTTGAATCGGCATCACCTGGATTGAGGGGAGAGTAGAAGGATTCCAGGGAACTGCAGGTGTACCAAGGCCCAGACTAGAGGGCAGGTTAGAGAACCCTTCGGCCTGGCTGGCGGGGAGGCCAGTACTTGGGAGTAAGGGCCGCCAAACTTTTTTAGGTCTTGAATGCTAGCTTTAGAGGTTTTGCTTTTAGTCTAGGCTGTTGAATCTCCAACTTCAGTGCACTGCAGTATTACCTGGGGTGCTGGTTAAAGTGAGGGTTCCCAGGCCCTGGTCCTATAGATATGGGGCTTGTTTTTTGTTTTTGGGGTTTCTTTTGCCACACTGCGATGCATGATCTTAGTTCCCTGACCAGGGGTCAAACCATTACCTGCTTCACTAGAAGCACAGATTCTTAACCACTGGACCACCAGGGAAGTCCGAGGTATGGGGCATTTTAAACAAATATCCTAGATGACTCTGATAGTGGTTCCCAAGAGAGGTGGCTGAAGATCCTCTTCCAGCTGTTTTGTCCCTCCTGTGGGTAAGGCTGGGCTTTGTTAGCACCATGGAAACCACGGGGCTATGGAGGCTACGGAGGATTCCCGAGTTCTGTGAGGGTGTTGAGCCTTGTCTCCTAGAAACCTGAAGGCTGGGGCAGGAAACTATTTTGACTACTTAGTGGCCAAAGGAAAAGCAGCCCCACTGAACAACAAAATAGAAGAGTTACCCCTGTAGAAGAGTGGAGACGCTGCTTTAGACCCTGGGGCCATGTGGGCCCCTTCCTAAGCTACCCCACTGATCCAAGGTTTGATGCTTGATACAGGGTGCTCAGGGCTGGTGCACCGGGATGACCCAAAGGGATGGAATCAGGAAGGAGGTTGGAGGGGGGCTCTGGAAGGGGAACACATGTATACCTATGGTGGATTCTTGTCAATGTATGGCAAAACCAACACAATAATGTAAAGAAAATTAATTAATTAATTGATTTTTAGAAAAGATACATTAAAAAATAAGTAAATAAATAAATAAAATGTGGAGCCAACAAAGAAATAAGCTTGATGGAGATATTTTTTATATGACAAAGGTGTTCAGCTCTAGGTTTCTTTAAATAGCTATTTTCACTTTGTGCTATAATAGGCCTTAGGCTCCAGATATGCCCTTTAATTCATAGATTTTATGGCAAGTTACTAGCCCTCACTATTAAACCTATTTGCTCAACTTCTCAATTTTTACTGGGAAATTTTCAAACCTAGAGAAAAGATAAAAGGATAGTGCAGGAAAACCTATGAATCTTTCATCCAGATTTTCCAAACTGAATATATGTATGTGGGCATCCCTGGTGGCTCAGACGGTAAAGAATCTTGCCTGCAGTGCAAGAAATGCACATATGTTGTATATATATATATATGCACATATATATATACACTTTCTTCTTGTAAAAGCATTTAAAAATCATAAATATTCCTGACACTTCATCCCAAGCAGTAAGAACCAGGACATTCCTAACAATAATTCCTCATATAAGCACAATATCATCACACCTCAGAAATTTAACATTGATACAGTAATATTAGCTAATAGAACATATTTAAATTTCTTCAATTAACCCAATATCTTCTTTATGCCTTAAAAAAAATCCAGGATTCAATCAAGATTTACACAGTATACTTAATTATTGTGTCTCTTTAGTTTCCTTTAATCTAGAACAGTCTCCCTGTCTTTGTTGTTATTATTGTTTCATGACATTGGTGTCATTGAAGAATCCAAGCAAATTGTCTTAGAAATGTCACACAATCTGGGTTTTTCTAATTTGATCCAGGCTAAATGTTTTGGGGCAAGGATATACTACAAAGGTGTGGCAAACCTTCCCATGTGTGCCATGGTGTCAGGAGGCATGCACACCATGTCTGTTTGTCCCATTAGTGATGAGAAGTTGGGTCACTTAAAGGTGTGCACTGGACAACTTGACAACCTGGTTTCATCTAAGTAAACACTGTGCAGATCTTATGGATCAGCTCAGCCAGATAATAAAATGCTTGAGAGGAAGAACTGAGTCTTCTCCTGTGGAAAATAATGCTTTACAGTTTACAAGATTCTTTGATATAGATTATCCTATTTCCTCTTCAGACATCATTGATGGAGAGATTTTTACTCCCATTTACAGAAAAGCAAAATTTCACAGTGCTTAGGAACCCTGATGTAGCATCCCAGACCTGCCCTTTAATTAATAGGTTTTATGGCAAGTTACTTAACCTCTCTCTCAATTCTGTTTGCTCAACTCTAAGATCGGGATAGTAATAATATCTTCCTCCCAGAGTTGTTGTGAGGACTAAATGAGGGTACTGAAAATAAAATGTTTGATTCAGGGCTTAGCACATAAAGAATGCTCCAAAAAACAAAATGAAAGTGTTGTGTGGATAGAGCTAAACATCAACATGCATGTCCACAGGGATGCTCGAGAAGGTCAAGGTCTGCCCTGTGGTCACTCAGCTGAGCAAAGGGCAGAGTCTAGACTCAAGTCTCAGTCCCCAACTCCAAATCCATATTGTATACCCATTCTCCACACTCCATCCTTGGGCAATGGACTCATTGGCATCGCCATGTAGAAACTATAGGGTCAAAATCGTATGAAAAGTGATTCACACCTAATTCACACCTAATTTCAAGATGTGTACAGCCAGGCCTGACTGTTCTGATTAGACAGAGTTGGCCAAGGGGCCCCACACTGGTCCCTTTCTTCTGTCATGCTCAGCTTTCGGCTCATTGCTGCGTCACTTGGCAATCTCACAACATGCCCAGACTCACCATGTTGAACGGCAGTCACTGTATATGCGGAGGCAGCGCGTTGTGGCTGGAGATCATTGTGGCTACGTGCTTGACCCCAAAAGTCCCCTTGCCCTGCTTGTGCAGAGTACTTGTCTAGAGTAGAGGCAAGGCTGGAGAATTGCCCTTAATTAAAGTGAGGACGCTTTAGGGTTCCAAGTCCGGCAAAGGTCCCTGAAAATCCCCTGTTGTTTTCATTGAAATTCCCATTCCTACTTTCTTCTAAGCACTCCAGTCCCAATGCCAAACTCCAGGGGGGAAAGCCACAGCAGCAACAAACCATTGTTTTGAGCCAAAATGCATATCTCATATGAACTAGGATGGGTCCAGTTAAGAACTAACCCCACTTGGCTAGGGTGGTGAAATATAGGTTTGGGGTCCAGGGAAGGGAAAGATCACATCTAATGAAGATTTCATGGAGATGGTGGGCCTCAGGGAAGGCTGAGTTGGAGCTGGGTAATCAAGGAAGCAGAAGAAGGGCAGTCCTGATTTGGGGCATGGGGGAATGCTGGGAACACAGAGCATTAGTAAGGCAGAGAGGTAGGATAACAAAGGGGCTGGTCTGGAGGTTAAGGGCTGGTGTGTGCAGAGGCGGAGTGGGAGAAGGCACTGAGCAGGTGGGAGCCCCTCCTTTCCAGATACAGAGCAGACCATGGCTGTGGAGCCACTGAATATTTCATTGATGGAAAATTGGATGTGGCAGTGGTGCTTGGGATGCAGATTCTGATTTCATGACCAGTGTACCCAGATGACTGATAAGGCCCAGGAGGGAGGCACTACCCCCCTCCTCCATTCCTAGTTTCCCCCAGCCCAGGAAGGCACAGATACTGACTTTCCTTCCCAACACCCTCCAGAGGTGGTTGTTTCCAATTATCTAACAGGCATTATTCAGCACCTACTGTGCGCCAAGCACCATGTTAAGCACAAAGGAGACACAGATGCCTCTGCCCTAGGTGGCAGCTTGGGGACACAGACCCTGAAACAAGTCGCTAACTATAGGAAGAACAAAGCACTGTGGAGTCCTGCGGTGATCAGCTGGGCCTGAGGCTTCTCAGAGTTCTGGCCCCCTGTGCTGGTAGGTGCCCTAGACTGAGAGGAAGGAAAAGGATGCTAACCAGCACTTAGTGAGGACTTCATTTTGGCAAAGCACTGAGGTAGGAGCTTGTTCTATACTGCAACCATCAATCCTCACAGTCATCATAAAAAGAGAGATTATACTGGATGCGCCAAACACTTCATTTCAGTTTTCCATACCATCTTACCGAGAAACCCGAACAAACTCTTTGGCCAACCCAATAATTCCTAATTGCATAAACAAAAGGCATCTCAGGTGCAAACGCACATAGGAACACATTGGGAATGTGGGGACCATTTAGCAATTTGGAGAGGCTGAGGCATTGGAGTCTTAAAAGGAGATTGGCAAGAAATGAACCTAGAAAGACAGACTGGGGCTTTGCATGTCAGGATAACGAATACGAACTTTATCCACTTGGCCGCGGAAAGCCTCAGAGGGTAATGAAAAGGAGGGTGCCAAATGCCCGCTAACTCCAGCTACACTGATGACCTCCCTGGTCCTGGCCTCTCCAAATCCTAACCAACTTCCCTCACATTAGCAGATACTGACTGTACCCTTCTGTGGTGGACCGGGCACTGTGCTGGGTACTGGGCATGTGGTAACGAACAAGACAAGGGCCTAATTGATGAGTGGGTGGTTGAGGGAGACAGGCAATACCCAGTAAACAAACACAAAGATAAAGAAAAGATCATGATAGGTGATGTGACAAAAACAAAACCCATAAATGAGAGAGTTGGGGGTGGGGAGGCGAGGCTGTGTCAGTGAGTTGTTTCCTCTTCTGGTTGATATGGGGAACAGGAGCATTAGAACTGGGTGGGTGGGGAATCAATTTTCCCCATTTCATCTTCTTTTCTGAATTAAGTTAAGTGCTTGGAGAATCATACTTCCAGCATTTCTGGGACACTGATGCTGTCTCTCCTAACTTTATAAACCAGTGAGTAGGCATGGGCTGAGGCAGCTGGAGGGAGCGGTCCCTGAAGCCCAGAGCTGGGAAGGAGGAAATGCAGAGGCCACGCAGGACAGATGGTAGATGTTTGAAGGACCTTCCCAGGGAGGGGTTCCTTTCCCGTTACTCATGAGCTGCTGCAGAATTTCATCTTCTATGTGGCCAACTGGGTTCTTCCTCTGAACTTTAGGGCCCAGTGTTGGCCGTTCCCCATGGGCAGGGAGAAGACAGACATAAGCCCAGGCCCACAGTCCTCAGAGAAACTGAATCAGCCTGAGTCATCTCCTACCCAGATCACAAAATCCTGCGCCCTTTCAATGTCTCTAATCTCCCCGCTTGGTGACCAGGCTGATACCGGTTCACCCTGAGAGTGAAGGAGGAGCACATGGGATACTGGCAAGAGGAGCTTGTCATGCCACAGTTTCTGGAACATGGGGCTGAAAACACTAGGAGGGCTGCGATGTGGACCTAGAGAGCCCGAGGAATGGCCCACGGAAATGAGTGTCAGAACTAGAGCAGACCTGCTGGAACGGGACTACATGCCTGAAAGGATGGAGAGCAGGTCCAACCGGTGGGGCTGGATCCCGAGCAAGGCCATCCTGGAAGGAGATTGGGAAACCAGGCAGATACTAGGCTAGAGCTGGAGCAAGAGCCTAGCTCCTGACTGCTTCAACCCCGGAGGGAGGCGGGAACCAGGGAGGGAGGGGTAAGGATGGGCCCTGGACAGGCTGTGGCCCTGAGGCTGTATCAGGATCTGGGCTAAAGTCAACGTATTCTCCTAAAGACAGAGAAGGAGGCAGTCCCAGTTGGTTATCAGTGTCTTCCATCCCTCAGAAGAATCCCACTGGGTCTGGTCTTATCACAGCAGTTTTACCCTCCTGCTTCCCTCAGGGAGTCGTGGAAACCACCTTTGGCCCTGGAGAAACTGACCTAAACCTCTCACAAGCTAGAGGACCTCTTCCCACCTTTCTGCTCTCCTTGGGGCGGGGGTCTTCTAAAGCCTAGCCTTCTGAGAGCTGACAAGAAAGCAGAGTGTTTTCTTGATTTCACAGAGCAGAGCATTCCGCCTGCCAAAACTCAAGATAAGGCAGAATTTGAGGCCGTGTGTGAGAAAGAGTGCAAATCCATCCTCACAATTTTTCTGAGATTTCATCTTAAGTATCCTTTAGTCGAATAATGAGGGATTTGGTGCTCTTCCCCACCCACTTCTCTCCTTCACAGGCGCGAGTACACACACACACACACACACACACACACACACACACACACACCCTCCCCCGCACCCATTTCAGAATCTTCTGCTGCAGTCTCTGCTTCCTCCTCCTCCTCCTCCTCCCCACCTCCTTTCTCAGCAGGAACACACCAGGACCAGAGGCCTCCCAGCCACAGTAACTGGTTTCTCAGAAGGCAGTTAATGCAGACCTGACCACAAAGTCAGTGCTGCCCTGAACCCATGTCTCAGTCTCCCCATGTCTAATGTAACCCAAGGAATGATGCAATTGTCTCTTGCAGCCTTCACCTAAACAGGGCTGGTGTTGCCCCAGGGAGCTGGCTCTGCTGCTGTTTTAGGAACTGACCTCGCTTCTTGTGGCAGGGGGCTAGCCCCTTGGGCCCTTCCCAGGGATCAGCTGCTCCCATGGGCTTGGGAAGGGCACTTATAAAACTGGGATTCATAAACTGACTGCAGAGCGTTCCCAAACTGAAGACACACGTGTGAGTATATTCATTTTTCCTGGGAATGAAGATTATTCATTCTGTCAGATTCTCAAAGGAATCAGACGCCCTCTGAATGGCTTTACTAGTTTGGGGCACTAGGTACAACAAGAAATCAAAATCTGCCTCCTCTCATTTCGCTCCCTGATGCATGTGAGGTTTTTTTTTTTCCCTTTTTCTTATTTTTTGCATGTGAGTTTTAAGCAGTTCCTGTCTAAGCCTGGGCCAGTGGAAATCGGGTTGGGTATCCTGAATATGCAGTTTTTTGGATAGTCACCAAGAGATGATCTGAGCAGGAGATGGGGTGTCACCTTCAGGGAGGAGACTCTCGATCTGTCTGGAGGGAGGGGAGGAGAAATGAGGAGGATCAGTGGCCTTGAAATCCCCTCCCTCCCTCCCCCACTTCCACGCTGCCAAGGAGAGGCCAGAGCACCTTTCTGGGATGCAGTCCAGGCTCTGCCTTGAACTTGCAGCTCCTAAAGAGCTGCTGTGCAGATTCCAAGCTGCCAAATCCCAGAGGCTCCATTGGACAACCCAACCTCTGTCAACCAGATGGTATGTGGGTGTCCTGGGCCCTACCACACTGCAGAGTCAGACCTGAGAAGCTCAATACCAAGCCCCAGCTTCCCTGACCTCCCACGGGAGAGAGAAGAGAGACTGGGGGCCTCCACCCATCCACCTACCAGCCTCTGAATCTCTTTAGCCCTTGGCATGGTAATTAACGGCCAGGAAATTCTGCATCAGCCTCAGCAAGCTAATGTGGCAGGAGCTCCCTCCTGACAGCAGAGCTAATAAGAAATTTGCTAATGCAATTGATCACTTTTAAAAAGCCTATGTTGGCGAGGATGAGCGCTTCTCTGCAGCAGCTCAGTCTAATTGTCAGAGCCGAGCAATGAGCCGCTCTCAAGTGGGTGAGGATGATGTCTTCACTGAATCAGTGGTGCAATGCAGCAGGCGGGGGCTGGGAGGAGGGGTGTGGTGCTGAGCCCAAGGCCCCCAGCTCTTCCGGCTCCCTGGAAACCAGTCTCTGCAGGCCTGTTCTAAGGGCCTATTAAGGGCCCTGAGCTGCAGCCCCTGTTGGAAGCTGCTTTCAGAGCCTCTCTGTTTATGCTGCAGGATGAAAATAAGAAACATCTCTGTCTGCAGTGACGGCTGATCTCAGCCTCAGCCAGTGAGTGTCAGCACAGCAGACCCCACTCAGGCTTCTGCTGGGGGCAGGGCTGACATCGCCAGCAAATTTGCTTTTTCTCTCCCAGACCCCTGCAATGACTCCGTCCACCAGTCCTGAGGCAGGTACAGGGCAAGAGGATTAGAAATCCACCCCAGGCCCACCAAAGCCCACTCCCCGTTGAGAGAAAAGGCAACTTGTTTTGAATGTCCAGCATTTGGCAAAAACAAAGAATGATTTCTGGAAGAGGGAGAAACTGCTGCGGTGCGATTTGGCTTCCAATACTCACTCCGAACCATTTTCCACCAAAGCAAATCCACAGAGAAGCAAGAGAAGCAAGTGACCTCTGTGAGAATGGAGCCTAGGGCTACCTGGAATGCTGTTGGAGGGACTAAGGAAGTCCATGTGTCTGGATCCCCACTTCTGAAATAGTCCTTACTCTCGGTTATCCATGGGAATTGGGGGTGGGGGAGAGGGATGAGGGAGGATAGGCCCCCAACACGCAGAGAAGTGTCACATCTATCTCAGTCAATTCAGCTTTCCCCTGAACCACAAGTTGATCGTGACTGTTCCCCCATTCTTTACGTTAATGCTTTGAATTTTGGGTGGAGACATTCAAAGACAACAAAGCAGAAGGACTCATCATTGGTCAGAGCCAATGCGTGCACCACACCCAGTAAGCCAGAGGAGCCTGACACAGCCGACTGCCTTCCTACTCAAGACTGTCCTTTGCCTGATGACTCTCCTAGCCTCTGGGGTGAAGGCAAGGCCAGGTACCAGGAACTGGTGCAGATTTCCTTGAGAGTCTCCCTTGCAGGATAGGAGGTTTTGCAAGAAGGTCCCCAGTGAGTTGAAGCCTCCTGTGTCTCTGGGAGCACCCCGAGGGCAGTGGGCAATGCCTCTGGCTTCCCAGAATGCCCTGTGCAGCACCTGGGCAGAGCAGCCTGGGGTCTGAGCAGCACAGTCTCCAAGTCTTGGTCCAGGGGCTCAGCAGGCAAGGCTACAGGAGCAAAGAAGACCATCCTCTGGACTTGTCGAGATGCAGAGGGTCCCGAGGCATCTTTACGTGCTCTTGAAAATGTACTTTAATATCTAAAGTCCTATCCTCTAACTAAAATTTAAAAACGGTTTTCCTTGTTCTCCAAGTTTATTTTTCCCAAATCAATTTTAATATTATTTTTGCCAAATTTAAAACACTGATTGCAATGAGATGGAATTGGATTCATTTAGGGAAAATTTTTTCACTTTTACAAAACTGAGTCTTTCTATTCAAATTACAGTATGTTTTGTCATTTAAATAAAGCCTTGCTATCCAAGGACTTTTTAAAACTCCACATTGTCTCTGAATTACCTCCCTTGAAAGCTCACTGACAAAGATCCTATAGACACTTTCTCACCCAGGGGGTGATGTGTTACTTTGTCCCTGATACTGAGGTGAATTACACTCTAAAGGGTGCTTCCTAGCAGCCTTAATTTAAACCAAAAGGCCCTGGGACACACGGCCACCTCAACGTGTCTTGGCCCTGTGACCTCCGACATGGATTCGCTCATTTTGGATCCACTCCACACACAGGAAGGTGGTCTCTACTTCAAGGCCAACAAACTAAAACTCCCCTCGCTTTCACCCCGTCAGTGATGGGCGTCTCTGGGTCCCAGGAAGGAGACCTAAGGAAGTTAAACCCCTTCCTTTAAGACTCAGGGCTGGTAGTTACCCGTTGCTGGTATAGACTCTCCCCGCCTCACACTTTTCTCCAGTAACCCCTCTGAAGCTTCACAAGGGCGACCTGTGTAGTCACCTAGGGCCTGGGGCTTCGATGGACCCTGGGCTTGGTTTAAGGCTCTGTCATCATCTTGGAATTCATAACCACTCTGAACAAGGGACTCCACTTCTCCGTGTCACCCTGACCCCGCCAGTTAAGTGACTGGACCTGCTCCTCTGCAATGCCTGAAGGCTCAGAAACTGTCAGGACCAGCCTAGGTTGCACTTGGGGGTGACTGGCTGAGGACTGGCCAGTTCGGGTGCAAAGCTGGACCCCCAGGCAGGCTCTGTATCAATCTCCAGGGAAGGCCTCGCTTCTGCCTGCAAATCGGCTCAGATGATGGATTTTTAACAGAGACTTCACAATGGACTTAAGGCTTCCTTCCTGGGCTCCTCCTCCCTGCCTGCCTCTCAGGGTCTGGCTCTAACAGTCCACTTAGACTGTCCTCAGCGAACCTTGCTGGCTGTCATCTGGACTGCCTCAAGCATGGAGCTGCTCAGTGTTTCCAGAGTTTAGACCCCAGGGGCGAGTGAGCAGTCTGCGTTATCTCTCCAAACTTCTGCCTCTCTCACGACCTCCTGGGAGTCTGGGCCAGCAGCAGAGAGCACTTTCAGACCATTAGCAAGAGCACATCCGGTCTCCTGGGCTCTGGCCAGGACGTCACTTCGGTGGGAGAAGAGAAGGCCAGAGTTCCTGGGACATAATCCACGATGGTTCCTCAGCCACCAATCAGTGCAGTTGGAGAGGTGGGGATCCAGCCTGAAAAGTTTGGGGTCACATGTGCCTAGGATCTTGCCTCCTTCAGACTCTTCAGCCAGGAAGATGAAGCCAACCTGGACAATAAAGGAGTCAGGGTACCACCAAAAGGATAGAGACTCAGGGAACTCCCCATGGACATTCATTTTTGAAGGAAGCCTTTCTTCCCAAGACCTGCCCATGAGGTTTCTGGCATCAGAAGGATTCATTTGTAATCTCCCAACTGAAGAGATAGAATGAAAGTGTTTAACCATTTACTTAACTCCATCCATCCATTTACACATTTATCCCTTCATTAATTTAACACATATGAATGTTTATTTATGGGTCAGCTATGTTAAGTGCTATGAGGACTGTTGACTCGCATGGTAGAAAGAAGGCAAGAGAACTTTCTGGTGTCCCTTTATTAGAGCACTAATTCCATTCATGAGGGCTCTACCCTCATGACCAACTTAATACCTCCCAAAGTCACCACCTTCTAATACCATCACATTAGGGGTCAGGATTTCAACATGTGTATTTGGGGAAGACACAAACATTTCATAAGCTCTGTAGGGGTGGGGACCACATCTGCCTTGCTCACTGCTGTATCCTCAGCCCTTGCTCAGAGTGTGGCAGATACAGTGAAAGTGAAAGTTGCTCAGTCTTATCCAACTCTTTGCGACCCCATGGACTATCCATGGAATTCTCCAGGCCAGAATACTGGAGTGGGTAGTCTTTCCTTTCTCCAGGGAATCTTCCCAACCCAAGGATTGAGTCCAGGTCTCCTGCATTGCAGGCAGATTCTTGACCAGCTGAGCCACAAGGAGAGCTGAAGAATACTGGAGTGGGTAGCCTCTCCCGTCTCCAGCGGATCTTCCTGACCCAGGAATCGAACCAGGTGCATTGCAGGTGGCTTCTTTACCAACTGAGTATCAGGGCCTATAACAGGGGCTCAGCAAATATTTCTGGTATGAATGGATGACAGATTTGACTGCTATTTGGACGTTCTATAAGAATTCAGAGAACATCCACGTGGGTTGGAAGAGCTGGCATAGACTTCATAGATGAGATATAAACACAGAAAAAGTTAAGTAACAATACAATATAGATGACAAGGCAATATATGGAACGTGTCAGGCAAACAGTGCAAATACTGCACGTTAAAGTAGGGAGAGTGTATCGGCTATGATGTTTTTGTCAGCAAGTAACAAAACACCCTCAACTCAAACCGTCCTCAACTATAGAGACTTTATTATCTCTCTTAGCTCATGTTCAGAGGAGGGGCAGGCTCACAGCGTCTCAAGGAGTCCTTTCCCTCCCACTCTGCCATCTTCAAGTGGGTTTCATCCTCAGGTTGGGTGACCAGATGCCCATAGCATCTCCAGATGTGGAAACATCCCACTGAAGAAGGACAAACTGTCCCTTCTCATGTCTCTTTTCCAGGAGCTTCCTAGCAATTTCTCCCTTTGTCTCACTGGCCAGAATTGGGCCACATGTCCAATCCCAGGCTGACTCGTGGTGAGGGGAGTAGTATTCTGAGACTGGCATAGACCAACCACAATCCACTCACTGAGTTTAAAAGGAGGAATAAATATTGAAGAAGGAATTCATAGGGCCCGATCTCCATTTCAGGCCTGTTCATGCTGATCATGCTCGGGCACCTCTCTAAAGGACTCTGAACTCTGTGCTTAGCGCCTGTGGAAATTACAATGGAGGGATTAGACCCCTTGGACAGTGGAATCTTGAAGATTAGATCCAGGATACTCAACACCTAAGAGAACATGCACTAATCACCCCTGGCTCAGGGCATAAACCCTGGCTCCTGACAGGTCATAAACTTTCTGATAGTAACCTTGGGCTTATTGACTATTAACCATTTGGAATGTAACCTCGGGCTTATTGATTATTGACTGTTCAAACACATGATACTTGAATGATGGCATTATTGTGATTGTATTTACCTTTCCTTTGTTGATGTAAGTTTCGGGTGATTTGGGGTGGTGGGTTTAGTCACGTACACATGGGTATAAAAGATCCTCACAAATGCTGGTCGGGGTCCTTGGCTAAGAGGAGACTCTGCCTTGGGCCCGCCGGTGTAATAAACTGCACTTCACTGTCTGCGTTGTCCTGCTGAGTGAGTTTGCTTCCCAGAGCGCGTGGCTACAACATTATCTCATAGAAATTAGGATCTGTTAGACATGTATAAATGGGAGAATGAATCTTGGCTAAAAATCACCAGTGTCCACTGCAGCCCACTCCTTTGTCTACCTAATATCTACTCACATCATTTTTTAAAAAGTCACTCTCTGCCGAAATTGCCCCAGGAAGGGGCATCTGGCCAGAGAGCAGGAGTGTAAGGGAACCCAGGAGGACTGCTCTGCCATGCGGCTTGCAGTCTCGGGTTTCATGGTGATGGGTTAGTTTCTGGGTTGTCTGTCACCAATCATTCAGGCTTAGGGTCCTTTCTAGCCGATGCATGCATTGCTCAGCCAAGATGGATTCCAGCAAGCAGAATTCAGGGCGGTGGGAGGACACCATGTCTCCTTTCGATCCTTTTTGAATTCTTCTGATTGGCGGTAGCTTGTTAGTCCCCTGTTCTTTACCAAGACCTCCTGTCATAAAATAATTCACGCTAATGGTTACTATGGTGCCTGGCCAGGGTGGCCAGTGTTTCCCCTTACATTTAGACCCCAGAATGAGAAGCCCTAATTAGTGAGTTTGGGATGGTCCAGGCCTGGTTTCTGCAAGCAAATGGGAAAAGAACTGGCTTTGCACCAGTTTAATACCGCATAGCAACCTGCAGCTTCAGAAGGGGACGTCTGCCACTGGCTCCTTTGTTCCTGGCTCCACGCTCAGACTGGCCTGGGCACACTCTGGGGGATGGGCTGTGCACGTGCAGACCCTTAGGGAGGATTTGGGCGATGCTGATACTGTTGCTGACTTCAGAGAAACCAGCGTAATGCGTTTTGGATGACAGGTTCTTTGTCTTGGGAGAAAAGATCAACTCTCTAAGAGCTCTTAAGAATCCAGGGACAAAGAGGAGAGAAGATTGAGATGAAAGATCAAAAATGGGACAGAGATTTCAAAACAAAAGCAAAAACCATCAGGAGAGCTGCCTTGGAACTTCCATCACTGGTGGAGGTGGGGGAGGGGCTGCTAATCAGCTCTAGGTCCGGGAAGGGGCAGTTTGGGCGGGGGTGGGGGGTTAGGATTTAGGGCAGCGACCTTGAAACCTTGAGCAGCACTTACATAAGATAGAGAAAACATCAGTTGTCCAGATCAAAGAATGGGGGAGGGGTGCTTTCCGGAGTTTCGGAGAAGGCTAAAGCCGTCCCCAGCCTCCCATCCACTGGCGCCGCCTCTGCGGCTCCTCAGCCCCGCGGTCTGCAGTGGCCCAAGGACGCTGGCCGCCCTGTCCAAGTGTTAGCTGCTGCGGGGACGACAGCCGGGCTCCCTAATGGAGCTCCCGGGAGCCCAACTCGATCGGCTGCCTGCATTATTAATGCACTATGTCATCCTTCCTTTCACTCGGTCTCAGCTGCTGAAATTTTATAGAGCAGTATTATTAATTGAAGCAATTAGTGTTGGAGGTATCAGCACAGCCACGTCAGAGGGCTGGGGGTGTGCAAGGCCAGCCTAGGTTCTTTCCCTCTCTCCTTGTGCCCCTTTCTCCCTTTCTCCCACCTCCTCCCTGAGCCTCCCTACCCCCACCTCTCTGATTTCTATTCGCCCCCACTTTCCTCTCTCCTGCTTTTCTAATTCTCTCTCAGTATCCTTCTGGTGAGACTCAGAGTAGCCACCACCCTTCCCAGGCTCAAATCATTCCCTCTCCAACCAGCATGGGCGGACAGACACAATGACAGAATAACAGCATCACGGGGGCTCATTCCTTGCCTGGTGTGACTGGCCCCCGTTGAATCAGAATGGAAGACCCTCCTTCACGGTTCTTATTTTGGTTCAGAGCCCCTAGTAGGGGTGGAGAGTGGCAGGTAGAAAAAGCAAGAGCTCACTGCCTGTTAGACCCATTCATTCATTCGTTCATTTTCCCTCAGTGGTACCCAATCTTATAGTAGGTGATATGGGAAATGAAGGAGATAAAAGAGCTTAGGCCTGGAACTGAGGTTGTAGCCAGAGATACCAGACTAGCTTCTGAAACAGCAAAATAGGGCTCAGCAAAGGGTCCAGGGAAGTGATTCCCCAAGGGGTTGATTGTTCAGCTGTGTGAAACATCCTCTGTGGCCCAGGAAGTCACAAGTAAGGCCTTGGGAAGCAAAGGAGCCCCAAGGGGTGAAGAAAGTGAGGTATGAGGTCCCCGCAGGCTGCAGGAGGGTGGGAACAGGGGGTGCTGCAGCAAGAAGTAAAAAGGTGGGGCTGGCAGGTACTGGACAGAGAGTCTGAGAGGGACTCCAAGCCGCCCCCCGCCCCCCATGAGACAGAGGCTCCTACTACCAGAGGGTGAGACCTAGAAGCAACTGGAAAACCTGGCCAAGGGCCAGGACACCAGAACCCACAGATCCTTTCAACAGGAATTAGAGACACCTGAGAGGCTCATGTTCCCTGTAAAATAAACAGATACCAGGATGGAAACATCCAGGGTAAATAGTGACTCTCTGCCCCTCACCACTCTCCCTGCTCCCCTCGCCCCAGCTCATGAGAACAAGGGCACCTTGTGTTACAGAGACAGATCTCCTTGGGCATCTGGGAGCAAGTGGTCTGCTCTGTTCCATTAAGTTTTAGTGGGAGTATGCTCTTGGTTTTTAAACTTGTTTTATTATGAAAGTTCTCCAGCCACACTAGAGAGAATATAATAATGAACCTTCATGTTATCATAGTTCAGCTTCAAAAATGATCACCTCATGGTTGGTTTTCTTTTATCCACCTTCCCCCAACTTTGGGGGTGGGGGCAGTGGCAGAAGCTCGCTCTTTAAGGTAATGCAGTCTTGTAAAAACTGATCTGTTCAGTTTTCTTCTTCTCTTTTTTTTTTTATTAAAAACAAATGCATGCACACCCCTTCTGACAGACAGATTTTCGTGCACAGTGCTTATTTCAATGTGAGAAAAGGATCTATCATGTGGTAAACTCTCCCAGTGTGTCTGGGCAGGGGTAGGGTATTAATCAATCATTTATTCCTCCCAACAGCTAGAGAAGTAGGGAGAGTTAAGTGATGAGAGAGTGCTCACTTTAGCAGCTCATACGCCAAAAGAAAAAGTGGTGAGAGAAAGGTCACCTACAGTAAATCACAGAAGCTCACAAAGCCCCAAATCCCTGCCGGTCACCTCCTTTCCCTCCCAAGGCACTCCTAGAGAAGCTAAGGCCAAAATGAGGGAGAAAAGAAAAATGATGGCTAGTGAGGGTATTGGTCTGACTCTGTTTACTCCTTTTCCCAGCTGAGTGGCACCTATTCCCCACCTTCTGAGACACTTATGCTGGTCATTTTTACCCCATACCGCCACTGAAACCTGTACCAAGGAAAGGGGCCCAGGTTAGTGAGTGAACTGTGGTATCACCTACAGCAGGGCTGCACAACAAACTTTCTAAAAGGATGGAAACGTTCTGTGCTGTCCAGTACGGCAGCCACAAGCCACCTGTGGTTGTTAAGCATCGAAAACATGGCCCTACATGGAAGTGTGTGTTCTTGAGTGCCAGATGAAGAAGGCAGGACTTTGTCCTAGGGGTGGTGGGGAACGGTGGTATCTGAGCAAAGGAATGTTTTATGGGAGCAGGAAGGCTTTATGGTTTTATCTGCTTATTGGTCAGATTGCTACCTTACAGGTGATGGACCCTGATCTGAACTCATGCATAATATCATTTAATTCTCAAATACAGCCCTCTGAGGTTGATGTTTTACAGATGGAGAAATTGAAGCTCAGTTAGGGTAAGTGTCATGCATTTACTGACTGGCAGAGGAATTTGAACCCAAGTCTATCTTATCCTGAAGCCTCAGGCCACTATGCAGTACTGGTTTTAAGAAAATGCAGTTGCTATCAGGATATGAAAATGGACTGGAAGAGGAGGAGGTGATGAAGTCTCCAGAATCAATACTGGCACTCAGACACCCTAAGTAAATCCTTGCTTATTTTAATTGAATTGAGTAAAGGTTTTGGAAAGTTTTTAAGCCCAACCAGGCTGCCAGGAACTTAATCTGGCCCAGGCGTCTAAGAAACCTATTTCTACAGGGGATCCAAGCGCTTCCAGGCTCTCACAGTTTGCTATCCACTACAGAGGCTAATGAGATAAGCTGCTTGGCAGGGCTGTTCCTGGGGACTGTGATCAGGCCTAGGACTCCCCAAAGGGAACAGGTGTGAAGACTTGCTGTGTGCAGGTGGCATTTCCACTGGCCCTATCTGAGGGCGCTCTGGGTCCACAGGTCATCTCCAAGAGTGTCTGAACTAACCTCCCTAGTTGGGAGCAGGAGTCTGGCAGGGACCTGTAGGGCCCAAACACAAGGTCAATCTAGAGATTCAGAGTTCCAAGAAGCAAGATCAAGACTCTCTGATCTCCAGAAAATCACCTTAAGTGAAATTTGTCTTCAGGCCCTGCTGGGCCAGGTTTAGCCAAGTTCACTCTCAACCTACTCCCAACTAAAACTTCAGTTTCTAATACCTGCTTAGATCCTCTTGTCAGAGAAAAACATATTTATCCTAAGATGTTAGGATTTCAAACCCAGTGAATTATAATCATCTCCTCCCCTTATCAGAGAAGGCAATGGCACCCCACTCCAGTACCCTTGCCTGGAAAATCCCATGGATGGAGGAGCCTGGTAGGCTGCAGTCCATGGGGTAGTGAAGAGTTGAACACAACTGAGCGACTTCACTTTCAGTTTTCACTTTCATGCACTGGAGAAGAAAATGGCACCCCACTCCAGTGTTCTTGCCTGGAGAATCCCAGGGACGGGGGAGCCTGGTGGGCTGCCATCTTTGGCGTCGCACAGAGTTGGACACGACTGAAGCGACTTAGCAGCAGCATTCCCCTTATAGGAAAATCGCTCCTTGGTGGAATTCTAGGGTCTCTGTTTGGGAGGACAGGAGTGAGTCAAGATCTAACCTGTTTGTAGAGAAGACCAGTTTGGCTGATACTGAAACAATTGGGAGAGAGTCTCTGAGAAAACAATTCCAACTAGGCCTGTCAAATCAGATGAAGTGAGTATTTCAGTCTGCAAGTATTTCCCATCATATACCAGTAGCTGAGAGGCAAACAGAGCAGGGAAAGAGGCAACAGATCAAAGAGCACTGGACTTGGTGAAAGAAGACTTATCTGAGTTTCAGTTCGAGCTCTACCACTGATGATCTTTGTGACCTTAAACAAATTACTGACTTCTCTGAGTCTCCTTTCCAGTTTTCTTTGATTTGGGAGACAGAGCCAAGAGAGTAAGAGCTTAAGCCTTGACAATAGACAGACCTAGGTTTGAATCCTAGTTTTGTCATTCAGGGGCTTCACTGGTGGCTCAGATGGTAAAGAATCTGCCTGCAATGAGGGAGACACAGGTTCGATCCCAGGGTCAGGAAGATGTCCTGCAGAAGAAAATGGCAACCCACTCCAGTACTCTGGCTTGGAGAATCCCATGAACAGAGGAGCCTGGCAGGCTATGGTCCATGGGGTCACAAAGAGTCAGACACAGCTGAGCAACTCACACTGTCACTTTCACACTTTACTTTGCCAACAAAGGTCTGTCTAGTCAAGGCTATGGTTTTTCCAGGAGTCGTGTATGGATGTGAGAGTTGGACTATAAAGAAAGCTGAGCGCCGAAGAATTGATGCTTTTGAACTGTGGTGTTGGAGAAGACTCTTGAGAGCCCCTTGGACTGCAAGGAGATCCAACCAGTTTATCCTAAAGGAGATCACTCCTGAATATTCATTGGAAGGACTGATGTTAAAGCTGAAACTCCAATACTTTGGCCACCTGAAGCGAAGAACTGAGTCATTGGAAAAGACCCTAATGCTGGGAAGGATTGGGGGCAGGAGGAGAAGGGGACGACAAAGAATGAGATGGTTGGATGGCATCACTGACTCAGTGGACATGAGTTTGAGTAAACTCCGGGAGTTAGTGATGGACACGGAGGCCTGATGTGCTGCAGTCTATGGGGTCGCAAAGAGTCAGACATGACTGAGCGACTAAACTGAACTGATGGTGGGCCTTGTGAAAATTCCTTGATCTCTCTAGGCTTTACTTTCCTCACCTGGAAAATGAGGACAGCAGTTCTACCTTTCTTGGTTGTTGTAAGAATTAAATATGAGTGTACAGTTCATATACTGTTTCAGATAGAATCTCAATATGTTAATTATTATTATATACATGGTTTGTTGCCCCGGGATAAGGTGTCAAACAAAGAGGAAAAAGAAACGCTGGAAACTAGGGGAGGGATATCAGAAATGAAGTTGGGTCAGTAAGAGGATGAAGCCAAACAAGGATGGCCCAGGCTCCGCAGCCAGGCGAATCTATGCAGAGTTGTGCAGTTGTGGACGAAGGTGCATGGCTGAGGGAAGAGTGGGAACTGAAATTTCACCTAAACCCTACTCTCTAGACAACTTTTGCCTGTGCTGGTGGCATCCTGCATGGGGTGGGGCAGGCAAAGGACAAGGCCTGTGCTAAGGGCTGAGGGTAGATCAGCCTCTGGGGTAGGCAGAGGTGGAAGGAAGGAAGTCTTGCAGCTGAAGGAGTCTGATGGTAGCAGCTGGTATTCCGAGGACTCAGCTACAAAGACAACCTCACATGGAAGGGCAGGGCATGAGTCAGTTTCCAGAGCATTTCAGGGCTAGTAGGAAACAAAGACCAGAGTTTAAACAAAGGGCTACCCAAACACAATGAGGTCAGCAGGCAAAAACAGAGGGCCCTGATGTTGGAACAGACTGGAAGTTCAGGCCAGGCCCAGGTTCAAGGTTGACTCTCCTGGGTCACAGAGGATGAGCAATTAGGGCCTGAATGAGCTATTGCTGTTGCTGCTGATAAAATGGGCAGCTGTTTATGATAGACAGAGCAGGTTGTAGGGGTGGGGAGCTGGGCAGAGCTATACAATTTTTTCCCAGACCCTTTGGCCATTGAGTACTCTTCACGATCTGTGAAGTTGTGTGGGAGGTTTTACCTCATTTAGGAAGGGTGGCCTACCAGATGAAATGGTGTTAGGATCAGGGAAACACTCCTCTGCCCAGGAATATTGCTTTTATGGTTCCTAAACCTGTGTCATTTCTTTGGATAAAGTCAAAGGTTCCAAGTTCAGATGCCACAGGAGCAATAGGGAGTGGTGAGGACTGTGGCAAACCAGCAAGCAGGTGTTTTAATGAGTGTTTAAGGAAAGTAGCAGCTGCTCAGCTCAATGGGAATATATGCCCAACACTTTCAGTTCTACAATTTTCCAAAATAAGCCAGAAATATAAATTTTATTTTAAAAAGTCCTTTTAATTAAATACCTATTTTTTTAATACCAACAATTAATTTTTTCATTGACAAAACTCTTGACATTTTCATGATCTGACCAAACCCACAAGCATTTGTGGGTCACACGTGGCCTCTGGCTTGGGAATTCCTCTCTCTGGGATCCCCTGGGAATACAGCCCTCTCTGAGAGCGGTCTCACATTGGGTGCCTAACTTCTCCAGGAGGGTGTGCTACTCCAATACACTCATCCTGTCTTGTCCCTAGGGTGTTCATTATTCCATTTCCCAGAGGCTCTGGGCATCTGAAGAAGACGAGAGAGGTGGGAGAGAGCACAGAAAGAAGAGGTGTCATACTGAAGACAAGCCTGTCTGACACCACACTTTGTCCCCCAGGACCGGCTGTGTCTGTCCTCCACTGGTCCCAGTCTGCGGACACAGGTTCTGAGAGATGTGACGACAGCTCTGAGACCAAGACTTGGCTGGTCCCACGGCTTTGTTCTATGTACTGTGAGCTGGTTCAATGCTGGAGGGTCCATGGCCTCCCCCCATGAACCACCTGTTTCTTCTCCCTCCTAAACCGGCTCTTCCAGCCTCCGTCACTCTGTGGTCACTTTTATAAGACTTATCTTACTGTGTTTTACTAGCAAGCTATTACTTCTCACGTCTCAGCTCTGAAGCTTTCAGCTGTGGTTTCTACTCAGGACTTAGTGGACTCTGAAGAAGTAATTAACATATCCTTCTTCCCAGCCCTGTGCACAGCACCTCCAGGCAAGAGGGAGGGGTCTAGATACAAAGTCTGACTTCAATGCAATAAATAAATCATAATCATTATTACCTAGCTGAGAAACTGGGGATTGGAGGGTCTTTAGTCCTCTGTCAGAGATCACCAGGTAGTAAATGGAGGTGGGACTCACCTCCAGAGCATCTGCATTTGCTTTATTATGCTTTATGGTTGGGGTAGGGCTTCCCAAGTGGCTCAAGTGGTGAAGAATCTGCCTGGCAATGCAGGAGTTTGATCCCCCAGTCAGAAAAATTCCCTGGAGGAGGAAATGGCAATGCACTCCAGTATTCTTGCCTGGAACACCCTATGGACAGAGGAGCCCAGCGGGCTATAGTCCACAGGGTCCGGAAGAGTCGGACACGACTGAGTGACTGAGCAGAAGCACGAATGGTCAGGGTAACAGGTTCTGTCTTCCAGAGGTCCTTCCCCAAACTTCTACCCCCTCCCCCATCTTCCAGTTAGGAAGAGGTTTTGAGGCCAGACAGCAGGCCTGTGCTGGGACCTCTCTGGAGAATGCAAGAGAAATGCAAGACTAAGTCTTTCAGTCTGGTTGGTGAGAGGAGATAAACATGCAACACCACACAAGTCTCCATAGTTCTGTCAGGCGAGTGTAGATGTCACGCGAGGGTATGTTCCTCGGCTCTTGTCTCGTCAAAACAAAGATTTGGAGTGACGGACATTGAAGCCCTCGGCGGGCCACAACTCTCAGGTCTGGACAGACTGTGTTGTAGCTCTTAAATAAATCAGTGTTATAGCTCAGTGTTACAGCTCTATTTTATTTAGAAGATGATAGCCAGAGAATTCATCCTTGAAGTGTGAGGGCATGTCGATCCAAGGCCGTGAAGAGAAGAACACAGCAGCGCGTGGGAGAGAAAGGGAGAGTCCATCTTAGAGGCGCAGGAGAGAGAGAGAGAGTGAGCGCTTTGGCTCCTATTTTATATGTTTATTTCTGCCCCCTGGGCCTGTCCTATGCAAACTGGGCTTAGACAGGAGTGCTGTTCTACCTGCAGTTCTCACTCAGGTCCTCGGACCTTCCTTGTTCTATTTTCACGGGCTTTTCCCTTCCTTGTCTTCTAGCCACCGCCATTTTGGACTCCTGTTTCCTATTCTAACTACCTAACAGTTCCCTCCTTCCTTTCACAGGCATTGACTTGGGCTGCAGTTGTGTAGCCCGTAGCCCACTGGGGAGAAAAGACTTTGACTCCACCAAGTTAAAGCTGTAAGCATCTTTTTGGATCATGTAATTATGGACAATCTGGAGATTTCAATCTCTCTCTCTTTCTCTTTCAGCAGCATTTTAGAAGCCTGCCCCATTAATTAAATTAAGGTGGATTCTCTGGTCAAAGCAGGTAGAGGAAATCGTGTCCACTTGGTCCCCGCACACCACCAGCCATCTAAGTAGTTTCTGAGGAACCCTCCTGGAAAAACAGTTTGAAAAATCATTAATCTGACCCAACCCCTGAAAATCCCGGTTTTGGAAACTGAGGTTCTGAGAGGTTAAATTACTTGCCCAAGGTCACATAATTGCACCTCCTAATGGCAGACAGGTCTCTTTGCTTGGACCCTGTAGTGTAAACTGGAAGGCTCCAAAAAGCGAAAGTAAATGGTGGCGAAGCGGAGGGCAGACAGTTCAGCAGAATCTCCCATGTCAGGGAGGCAGGAAACTTGAGTGGAGGCCCTGCTGGGTGGTTGAGGGGGCAGAGGGTCAAGCAGGTGTTAAATTCCAGAAGCCAAGAGATAAGCAGTGTGAGGCCAGTGGAAAACTGGGATGAGGCTAGGGTCAGGTTGGATGTGGAGAAAAGGCCTGAGGCACAGGCTTCAGTAGAAGTAGAGTTGGAAGGTTGGTTTTTTCCCCCACGTTCACCCAGTTGAATCTGCTGATTCTGGACTCCAAATATTTTTGACTGAAAACACAACAGAAGGCTGGAAGCCCAGGCAGACAGGCAGGCACACCGTTGAGTGGAAAGGGTGTACTGAGTAAACCTTAGGACAGCAGCTGTGCTGTGCTTAGTTGCTTGGTCACGTCTGACTCTTTACGACCCCATGGACTGAAGCCCACCAGGCTCCTCTGTCCATGGGATTCTCCAAGCAAGAATACTGGAGTGGGTTGCCATGCTCTCCTCCAGGGGATCTTCCCAACCCAGGGATCAAACTTAGGTCTCCCGCATTGCAGGAAGATTCTTTACCATCTGAGCCACCAGGGAAGCCAGGACAGCAGCTGTGTTGCATTAAAAATGAATCAAGATGGGACTTCCCTGGTGGCTCAGTGGCCAAGACTCCAAGCTCCCAATGCAGGGGGCTTGGGTTCGATCCCTGATCAGGGAACTAGACCACGCACGCCACAGCTAAAGATCCTGCATGCTATAACTAAGACCCAGTGCAGCCAAATAAATAAGTAAATGTGTTTTTTTTTTTTTTTTTTAATGAATCAAGGTGATGTTTGAACGAAAACAAGAATGGAGTGCTGGGGAAGAGGCACTCTCCTGGCTCCCTGTGAGTCAGGTGAGGCAATGTTCTGCAGCAGGGCCAAGTCAGCCCCAGAAGCCAGCCCATGGCTCCCAGTGTCTGTGCAAATGAGACAGGAGAGGTGGAGGTAGCCTTGGAGAATGGCCCTTCCTAGGGGCTTCTGGGAACCTTCATTCTCTTACCCACAAAACGGACACAATCATCTCAACTCGGCCTCCATCTTGGGGTTGACATAAGCAGCAAACAAAATCAAGTTGAGACTCATTGACGCCTTCTACCAAGGCTGGGGTTGCAACTCCCCATGCCATCAGAAGTGGCAAAGTGACTGGAGAATGCTTGCCCTTCCTGAAGGCATCCAGAGTAAAGATTCTAAAACCACATACTGGCCAGATGAAAGGCAGCCGCCCCACACCCTGTCCCTGCTTGCAGTCCCTCAGCTAAGGTTTTGGCAGATAATTGCTTATGGTCTGAGCCTCCCAGTGGGATATACATACAAAAGAGGCCTCAAGAACTGCCCGGTCCATAGTGAGAGCCACTGGCCCCATGGGGCAGTTTACATTTAGATTTCAATGAATTAAATTTTAGAAGTTAGTTCTTCAGTCACACTAGCCAAATTTCAAGTGCTCCATAGCCACATGAGGCTAGTGGCTACCAAGCTGGACAGCACAGACATAGTGTGCTTTCATCAGCAACAGCAAGTTCTGTGGGTTGGGGCTTTTCTAAGACTGTCATGGTGGAGTGAAAGGTACTGGGGTCAAAGGCTTCTACCTTGAGGCTTCTCAATACAGTACATCATGCATTTCCTTCTTTCTCAGCCTAAATTCAAGGTTAACCCTGAAGCCCTTCACTGCTTGCCCCCTTCCTTTAAGCCCCAGGCTTTAACAATTCACTCACTCCTCAGAGTGAAGTCTTCATGCTCATTTTGCACTTGCTGAGGACTCAAGGTCTTGTGGGAGTGGGCAAGGGCTCTTCCCAGGTTATATGTCCACCACTACATTAACGATTGACAGCAGGAATTTCTGAACCCCAAGGGAGAATGGCAAGCATGAAAAAGCAGGGAGAAATTCTGGGACAGTTAGGACTGAACTGAATGGTGAAATGAAAGTCGCTCAGTCGTGTTCAACTCTTGGCAGCCCCAAGGACTGTAGCCCACCAGGCTCCTCTGTCCATGGAATTCTCCAGGCAAGAATGCTGAAGTGGGCAGCCATTCCAGTGGTACCCAAACAGCCTGGTGGAGGCTGCTCCACCTGCTCCTACCCACAAAAGCCATGAAGTGCACATCCCAGCTCTTCCCCTTGCTAGCTGTGTGACTTGGGCTTTCCAGACTGAGTCTGTTTTTTCATGGGTAGAATAGGAACAGTACCTACCTCAGAGGTTGTCTTAAGGATTAAACGAATTTCTGGATGGAAGGTAGCTAGAATAGTATCAGCATGGGATACGCATTAGTCATGGTGGTAGTATTTGATTATTTGTATCATGGCCTTGATAGAGGTTGTGAAAAAGACAAGTTCACATACTCAGCACACTAGCATCCTCCCAACCCTCCCCACACACCTCCTAGATTTTCCCACCATGGTGCCTATTGAAACACTTCATTATTTGTTTATTTGGTTTTGAGAACCAAGGCCGGACGCCATCACCAAGGTCTTATCCTGCCTTTGCCCTACTTGAGCTCCCTTGGTTTTCCCAACACTGCCTCCCCAGCACCCTGAGTGCTGCCCAGGCCAAGCCTAGGCCCCAGAGCTCCTTCGGGAAAGCAGCACAGGCTTGTCTTTATGCAGGGCAGTCAAGGGTTGGCCCTGAAGGTCCACGTGACCCAAAACCAGGGCATCCAGACACTGGCACCCCAAAGAGAGAGCATCTGAAACCAAAAACAGGTTGAGGCACCCAGATTCCCCCTCTCCAGAATGTGAGTAAAGGAAGACCCAAAGACTGGGCAACTGGTTAGCAACGAAGGCTGAAGTTGAAAGGCAAGGACACCACAGAAGCCCATGATGGTCAGGTGAGAGCCGAGGGGAAGGGGTGACACAAAGTACAGGCGCAGTGAGAGGGGCCACCAGGGGCTCGGCGGGGAAGTGAAGATCTCCGTCTGCACTTTCTCAGCACTAGTCTGGAAATGCTGCAGCTTTTGCCTTCTCCTTCACTGGAAACCTGGAAGGGACCTGGAGTAACTATCAGTACAAAGGCTCCGGAAGCACCGAAAAGCAGCTGCCATCAACATAAACCATTTCTGGGTCATAAGTTTCCGTGCAAACACAGCACAGCGTGCCCTCAGCTCCCAGCAGATCCTTTCAGATGGGCGGATGAGGGTCTGGCCCCCAGGCCGAGCAGGTGATCTGCCCAGGCAGAGGGACGGCCACTTTCTCCTTCTGGCTCCACAGGGTCCATCTGTCAGAGAGAACTGGCTTCCAAGGTAAAGAGGCCCCACTTCAGTCAAGGGCCTACCAATGTGATTTGATGAACTCATAACAGAGCAGTTCCCCCCACAAAGAGATTCTTTGGCTGAAAATAGATGAGTCAACCCAGGGCGCCATGTTAATCCCCTGGGCAAGTTCATTTGCCTTTCTGGGGCCCAGGGAACTCATCCGTAGAAAAGGAGACAATGTGGAGTAGTTGCCTCTCTAGGGCTCCTTGCGCTTTGTTCACTGATCCCAGGGACCCTCCAGACACATCTCCTTCTTCAGCCTATCAGCCCTTGGCCTTCCTAGCAAGCTAATCTCCTATAAAACAAACTGGAGAAATGCTGCTGTTCCTGGTTTGTCTCCCCCGTTCCCTTCCTCTGACATGACAAATGTCTGTGTTAGGGACATCAGCTGGGCTGGGGAATGAAAACAGTAGACAGAAGCAGTGATAGGGCCCCACTCCCACTGAGCAGAGAGGCCTGGCATCAGCCTCAGTTGTCATGTTGACACCCTGCTTACGTGGAAAGCCGAGTGAGGCAGCCTGGAACATTGTAGGTACCTCTGGGAAAACTACAAAAGGAAAATTTTAAACACACACACACAACAACCACAGCTTCCTAGGCAGTCAACACCTCCTCTGCCTGTGAAAAGGAGCCTGGCCCTGTTTTGGGGGTGGAGGGGGTGGGGAGAGTATTAGGCCCTACCTACCTGGGCCCTGAGGCTCTGGGAACACAGAGGCCATTTTCATCCAGCCTTCAGAAGTTTCCTTTTGTGGCATCTCGATGATAAAAATATTCCTCCCTGAAGGTGCAACCGCGGCTCAGCAGATGTCCCTGACTGAGCACTTGGGAAGGAGCTATTAAAAGGAACGTAATTAGGTTGTCATCCTGGGGCCTCCGAGCCAGGCTTCCGAACGCCATCTTTGTTGAAAGCTTTCCAGACGTCAAATATTTGCAGAACCCTATTTATCCAAAAGGCTGTTAATACCCAATAGGACTGAGAGAAGAAAAGGCAAAATGACATGTCCGCTCAAGGTTGGCCTCAGGCCCTAAGGCTCCTTTTTCTGTGTCTTTTGCCCACTTGGGGTCCTGGCCTCACTCCCCGATTTCCTCTCCCCTCCTTCACAGCCTCCCATCACAATTTGCTCTCAGGAAAGGCTCTCTCAGTCATTCACCCGTTAGCATGGATGTAGGTGAGCCTCTGAGCATTTCCCCTCTCTCCAGCAGTATGGGATTCATGCCTGAGCTCTGTACACCTCAGAAAACAGAAGGCTCTGTCTCCTTTCATAAAAGGGATGTCCGGCGCTGGAGCCAAGCAGGGAGGGGGCCTTTCCAGTGACCCTGTAGTTTGTTACAGGCAGCCACCTACTGGTCTGTGTCTGGAGCCAGTCCTGATTCCAAGCTCCTTTCTGCTTTGAGGTCTGCTATAATCACTCCCCTCCCTCCTTCTTGTTTATCCTACAGGCTCACCTGCCCATCCAACTCCTTGGCCACTCACCTGTCTATGCATCCGTCGGTTATCGAGAGGAACCGTGCCAAATGGGAAAGAGACTGGTGAGCACCTGCATTGGGAGCTTGGAGTCTTGGCCACTGAGCCACCAGGGAAGTCCCATCTTGATTCATTTTTAATGCAACACAGCTGCTGTCCTGGCTTCCCTGGTGGCTCAGATGGTAAAGAATCTTCCTGCAATGCGGGAGACCTAAGTTTGATCCCTGGGTTGGGAAGATCCCCTGGAGGAGAGCATGGCAACCCACTCCAGTATTCTTGCCTGGAGAATCCCATGGACAGAGGAGCACTGTCCAAGAGCTTTGTCTTCATGGAGGGAGACAGCAGAGATGGAGAAAGGCATTCATCAGAGAATTCCAGAAATCAGTAGAAACACAGGAGAAGGAAGTCCATGGTGCTGTGAGGATGTGTTAGAAGGAAAACCGACATGTTGGGGACAGTGCATGAGCGTGTGTGTTGAGCAGGATATGTGTTATGTCCTCAAGTGATTGGTTTCTTCAACTGAAACAGCTCGTGCAAAGGCCCTGGCTGAGTCTTGATTTTCATGAGAACTTTCCCCTACTGGACTTTAGGAAACATCAAGGACAGTGTTCCTAAAATTTTAAAGTAGGGCAAAGGAAGAAGAATCTGAACCCAGTTTCTGAAATCTGCAGTAAACAAACTTCTTAGAGGCATTTGAGAGAGGGCTCTACCAACAAACAGGTTTTCTCTGGGGGTAAAGAGAGAGGGCCTTGTCTTCCTCCTCCTCTTGGAGGTCTTCCCTGATATTCCAGCCTGCTTTTTACCCGTGAGCAATATACCACGGTCAAGAACTATTACTTTACAATAGAGACAGCCAGAGTGGAGACAGCCACAGTTTGACTTGATGAAGCAACTGTTGTTGGATATTTAGCTTGTTTTCAATGTTTTGCAACTCTAAGTAACTCTTCCATTTATGAACAGGCCCATATAGCAACTTTACCCATTCCTTGACTTTTGCTTGCGATAAATTTTGCTACATAGTAATAAATATAAGGGCCAGCTTCACTAAACACAACTTTTCTTATCTGCTGAGCCTGAATATTTTATATGCAGATAAGTGTGGTGTTCTTCCCACTCCTAAGGGATCCTGCTGGGTCCTCATCCATCCACTGAGTCTGGAGGAGTCTTAGCAGGAAAGAACCTAAGTGGGCAGAAGCTAAAAAGGCTGGATGGGGCAGGGATGCAGGGGCTCAATGAGCTCTCTGCAGGAATTTTCTCTAGAAAGCTCACAGCCTCAAGAATTGTGGGGCTACCTGGAATGTATGCCAAGAGTTCCTGGTGGAAACAAGGGTGTGAAACAGGGTACCAATCTGTGGCTTAAAGTCTGTTACCGATGTGTTGTGTAAATCACCTATCTCTCTAGGCCTCTGTTCTCCATCCATCACATGGAATTAATCCTCTTTTATCCCTACTTGATCAGGGATCATGTATGCATCAGGGATGGTGCAAAGATGAAGTAAATGAATATATATCTATTTAAAATGAGCTATTGAACATGAAAGTGTATGGGAATACACAGGCAGAAAAGAAATCAAGACTGAATAAGCCATAGAGCATAAGCAGAGTTTGTGTTTTATTTATTGTTTTATCCTCAGTACCTACAACTGTGCCTGGCATATAATAAGTACTCAGTACCCATTTGTAAAATGATGAATAAACACATAAACATCTATTCCATCCTACATACATGCTAAGTCCTTCCTAGGTATTGTCACACTTAGCCTTCACAAACAGCTCTTTACCAGAGGGGTATGAAACACTCCTGTTTTGCAGATATGAAAGCTGAGGCTCAAACTGGTTAAGTAAATACAGCTGGTACTTGACTGGATTTAAATTTAAATGTAAGGTCTTTAATGCCATTCCCCCAGCTCTTCCCACTTCTGTTATGTCTCAGGAGCAAAGTTGGTGTGACACCCGTTCATGTTACTGCGCGTTAAATGAGACAGTCCGTGTTGAAAGCCACAGCATCTGGTGTGCGGTCAGTGCTCTACGAATCTATCATTATAATACTGTATTTATTAATTTCCATTTTTCATAACTGCACTGGAAACACCTCAAAGGCAGGGGCCATTCTCCTCCACAAGCAGGACTGAGTAGTTGCCTAACACAGAGATTAACATAATAGCATTGTTTTTGAATATAACCTGAGGCAGAAGGGCCTCCTTTAAGGCAATGCTCAGTGCTCTGACTGTGACTTTAATGAAAAGCCAGAGAAGCCCACGACTGTCCAGTGGCTTGGAAGCCTGCTGGTCAGCCAGGAAACGGGGAGACTCGGACACCCATGGAAAGAACAGTAACTCCCGGGGCCTGGCGCTGACCTTCCACTGACACCAGGTGACATTCTGACAACCTCTGGCCCTGTCTCCAGAGCCTGCAAATCTGGTTCATCTAGGCCTGCGGTAGGCTCAGCCTAGCAGAGGTGGGTGGGGGCTTGGAGAAAACCTGAACCAATCGTCTAGCTCCACACTCACTGCCCAGGACTAGGTGGGGCCGGAGGCAATTTGACTCGGGAAGCGAAGTCAGGGTTCTTGGAAAACTTTCCTTCCCTGCCGCGCCCAGAGACAATGCAGGAAAAGGGACTTAGTCTTCGGCATGGTACTTTACTAGCACTGAGCTTCAGTGCCTTCGTCTCTGAAATGGAAGAATCGTTCCATTTCCATAAGCTTGTAGCGATTCAATAAAATATAACATGTTAAATAACACAGGTACCTAATTCATTTCAGGTGCTCAAAAAAATCAGCTGCCTCTGAATATGCCTGAGGGCTGGAACTGTATCGAACCACAGCTTGCCTGGATGCCTTAGTGCTTTTAATTGTTCATACAATATTGAATGAATGCCTAAATGGCTGGAATTCTCCATTCATACTTCATCCCTTCCAGTTAGCGTTGCCTGTTTATGGGCGCTCAAAAAATCTCTAGAAGGTTTAACACCTTAATCTTTTCCGCCACTTCCAGGAGGGCTCGGGGACAACATGAAGGCCTGGGTACCTGGGGAGGAAAGGGGGCACTTTGCTAACAAAGACAACTTTGTGGTGTGACCAGCCCCTGCTGGGCTGTTTGCACTCTCATTTTGAAACTTCTTGCTTCAGAATGGTAGGGCAGCAGCTTTGGACCACTGTGGGTTATATGAAGGATATTAAAGATAGCATCTGGCTGCCAGTGAGTGAGGATCTGAGAGGGGCTGACTTGCCCTTAGGGGGTGGAGTGATGTGTTCCAGTTTGAATTAGGGAATGAACAGTTTAGATGAGTGGTTAGAATTTGGGCACTAAGATTAGAGTTTAGAAGTCAACTAGAGTTAGGATTTGGTAATTAGTTACTGTTGAATTTCTCAATGAGAAATAGAAAGTTGCTAGTAGCTAGATATGGCCAGATGGGGGCCATCTCTTTGATCTGAAATTTACAATATTCTATTCCAAAGGCTTGCCTCCTTCATCATGGGGAGCCAGAAATCTCTTTCCTCTGGCTCCTCAATAGGCCTGGGTGTACCTGCAGACCAAGAAGGTTAAGCATCGACTACATTTCAGGTGTTACATCTAGCATATATTGTCCCAAAGGTATCTGGACACAGTCCCCTGCAATGAAGCTGAGAACGGGATATTAACGATCTGGTCTAGACCCACCCTTGGCATAACCCAGTGACTTTGGAGGAAACTTAAATCTCCCAGCCTCAGTTTTTCCATCTGACAAATGGACATAACCTTAAAAAGGTGTTTAGAAAACCTCAAGTGATTATGGAGGAAAAACTTCAAAGTAAAGATGCTTTATGGTGGAGTAAGCTGTTCCAAAGTGAACTATAGGGCAAAGTCAGGGAACTTGACCCTTGGGAAAGGCTGAAGCTCCTCCCTCCCTCCATGAAATCCCAGGTTTTTCAGCTCTTGCCACATTCACCCAGTCTTTCCCAAACCGTTTCTGGCAGGACTTATGCCTCTGAACAGGAACTGACAAACAAGCAACTCATACTAAAAACTTTCCAAGTTCCTAGTTCTCCCCAACACACACACACACACACACACACACACACACACACATACACACCAGCCAGCTCTGGGGCTACAGTATGAGACACCTGGATAAAGTAAGTACTCAACAAATATTTATCAAATGAATGAATGAATGAGGGAGTGAGTGAGTGGCTGCATGAATGAGCAGACACACCCAGGATGCTGAGTCCTCCCAAAGAAAGTCATTTGGGACTTTCCTAGTGAGTGCTTCATGACAGAGCCACACCCTATCCTTTTCCTCAAGGCCCATATATCTTCTTTTCTCCCAAACTTCAATGTGGCGGACTATGTCCTAGACTCCTTTGGGACCATATATGCTACACTGAATACTTCTCAATAGTTGATATGTGTGTAGTACATGCCCCCAAAATGTGTGATGAACTGAAGTGGGAGATAGATAAACAAGACTTGGCCCCTGTCTTCCAAAAGTTTACAGTTTAGTGGGAGAGAAAACATAGATATATAAGTACTATATGACAAAACGCCATAGGTAACTGGTACCAAAAAAAGGCTAAGGAATGTATGCTAGAGAAGGTCAGAGGTGAGAAAATTTACTATGAGCTGAAAAAGTGAGGAAATGCTTCATGAAGGAAGTAAATGAGGTTTAAGGGTAGACTATGGAGGAAGAGAAAGGTTTGGAGGCAAGGGAGAAGGTGTTGCTGACAGAGGCAAAGGGCTGCCCCCAGCAGGAAGGCCAGTTCAAGTTATGTTCTGAAAACCTGAGTTGATTTAGTACAGCTAAACAGCAGATTCAAGAAGAGTGTGGCTTGTACCGTAAGTAGGTTGTGGAAACACCATAGGAGCTTTGAATTCGAGGCAAAGAGATTTGGATCAAGAGGCTGTGTGTGCGCTGAGCTGCTTCAGTCGTGTCCAACTCTTGGTGACTCTATGGACTGCAGCCCACCAGGCTTCTCTGTTCATGGGATTCTCCAGGCAAGAATACTGCAGTGGGTTGCCATGCTCTCCTCCAGGGGATCTTCCTGACCCAAGAATCCAACCCGCATCTCCTGTGTTTCCTGCATTGGCAGGTTCTCTGCCACTAGAGCCACCTGGGAAGCCCAACACTTTTTCTAAACCCGGCAGACTGCAGCTAGTGCAAGCTTTTGAGCAGTGGAAGGAGGCTCAAGGAATGCTGCGGGGTGTGGTAAGATGATTTTCCAGAGGTTGGCAGGTAAGGAGCAAAACGTGAGTAATGTGCCAGCACAGGGTGGGCCAGAGCCAAGTCCTGGGCAGAGAAGCCACTTTCATTTCTTTCTTTCTGTTTATTTACTTAAGTCAAATAGTGACTGCCCCCTACCAGGCCCGGCACAGGTAAACAGAGCAGATACCAGCCCGCCTTCCCTGGGCGTGGGGCTCTACTCTTGGCTCCCACCTATGTGTCCAGCTCCAAGGCTTGGACCACATGGGCCAACGGCAAGGGCTGGGTGAGGGGTGGAATTGGCTCTGACCTCTCACCTGCAGCTTCTTTCCACAAAACCTCTAATCCTCACGGTCCGGGGGTCTCTTCCTCCCGATCATGCCCCACCCTGACCACCACCAGCCACACCTGGAAGGGAAGGGAAGGAATTGCGGGAACAAGGGGTAGCCTTTGCAGGAGATGGTGCAACCGGAAAATGGGCTGAGGCCGCGGCCGGGAAAGGGGACTGAGGGATGATGGCCTAGGAAGGCGCTTCCCGAGGGCGGCCACACCCGCCCGGAGGCTGGACGGGCGTTTGGGCGGTGTGGTCACGGGGCGGCGGGACGCAGAGCCTCCGGGCAAGGAGCAAAACGAGGAGCGGGGCTCCCGCCGCGCCCAGCGGGTCCTCCGCGCCCCCTGCCGAGCGCCGGCCTCCACTGCACGCACCGCCGCCGCCCCTGCACTCCCGCACCGACCCGGCGGCGGGCACGCCCGGGGAGCCCGCCATCCCTCCCTAGCGGGCCGCGGGAGGAGGGAGGTGGGAATTGGAGCCTTTTTGTGTAATAGAAATAGAGGCGCTCCCGTGATGGCCTAAAGCTGGTTAGGGGCCGGCCTTACCAGGTGCTTGAAATTCCACCGTTAGAGATTCCATTCTTCGGAGGGGTGGAGTGGTGACGTCTTCAACTTTTATCGGATCCTTTAACAGTAAGGACTTACCAGATACGTCTGGAAAGGGGCTTGGAAGGACTAGGTAGGCAAAGTCGTTTATTCCTTCTCCCAGCCAAGCTTTTTTCTTTTTTTTTTAAGAGCTCACTTGCCAGGGCCACCCTGAAGGTGCCGTACTGCGGCAGTGCTGGATTGGGAAAGGCTGGTTTCTCCAGCCATGCTTTGAATTTTGTGAATCACTGGGTAATTGACCACCCCCACCCCCACCCCCTTCTCCAGGAAGTCTGCCTTGACTTTTCGGGTGTATGGCTACAGGCAAAGTCAGAACTGTCCGAGAACCCTGCATGCGAGACAGCAAAAGAAACGCAGATGTATAGAACAGTCTTGTGGACTCTATGGGAGAGGGCAAGGGTGGGATGATATGGGAGAACGGCATTGAAACATGTTAATTACCATATGTGAAATCAATCGCCAGCCCAGGGTTGATGCTCAGGGCTGGTGCACTGGGATGACCCAGAGAGAGGGAATCGGGAGGGAGGAGGTAGGGGGGTTCTGGAAGGGGAACATATGTATACCCATGGCAGATTCATGTCAATGTATGGCAAAACCAACACAATAAAGTAAAGAAAATTTAAAAAAAAAAAATGTCAGAACTGTCAGTTTGGCAGGCCAGTTTCCCTGTTTATTTACCATGAATTCTGTTTGGTTGCTCCAGGCTCATTGAGTGACCAGGGGCAGAAAACCTTCATCTGCTGGGGCACTTCTCTAAAGGAGAAGAAGCAGAATATAAAGGGAGCAAATGCTCCCATTTCCTGTCCAATCAAGGATAAACCCATGCTGTCCTCAAGGGCTATTTGCATCTGGTTACACATTACCTGATCCCCTGGAGGAGGGCCTAGCAACCCACTCCAGTATTCCTACCTGGAAAATCCCATGGACAGAGGAGCCTGGTGGGCTACACAGTCCATAGGATCACAAAGAGTAGGACAACTGAAGCGACTGAACATGTACACACACCACATCTATGATCTTTGTGAGCACCCACCACAGACAGTCTGTTCTCCAAAGACAGCCAGGAGGTCACATAAGATCAAGAGTGCTCATAAACTTAAGTTAGACCGTCTCTCTTCTCCTCAAATCCCTGCAAAGGCTCCCCATCTCACTTGCAGTAAAAACAGAAGCTTCTGCCTAGGCCTGAAGGTTCCAAGTGCTCTGGCCCCTGCTTCTTAATAATTTATTGGAGCCCTGTCTACAGGGGCTATCACTCATTCCTGTGGTCATATCCACCCCCTGTCTACAGTCCCATGAACTCATCAGTCATGCTTCCATCTCAGACTCCAGCTCTTGCTATTCCCTTTGCCTGGAATGCTATTTCCCTAGTTGTCCACATGACCCACCCCCTCACCTCCTCCAGGTCCTTATATAAATGACGTCTTAGGGAGAGAGGCTTTCCCTTCCCTCCCTCATCCTCTCTGCCATTGGCCTGTTGTCCCCCTCCGTGGTTCTTCTGTCATTTATCGCAACCTGACGTATTACGTATTTCTGTTTTCTTGCATGTTGTCTGCCTTCCCAACAAGAATGTAAGCTCCATAAGGACAGAGAACTGTTTTATTTCTCATCATTTATATCTCATCCGTTTATTTCTGTTTCCATTTTATTTCTCATCCAGCATCTAGTAAACAGCCAGGCTCATAGTCAATGCTCAGTACATTTGTGAAATGACTGAATGAATGTGCCAGGCACTAAGCCAAGTACCAGGACAGAAAAGCCTGGGCTCTTGCCCTTGAAGAACAGACTGGCAGACAGGCAAATAATTACAAATTAGAGTGATGAGTGTTCTGTCCCAGTACAGATGCATGTAAAGTACACTCAAGGGCTCAAGGAAGGAAATAATTCACTCTGCCTGGAAATCAGTGGAAAGCATGATGATGACGCCATTGGGCAAAGGAGAGAGGGAAAAGGCATTCCAAACCAAGATAGGAGTGAAGAGCGAGCACAAAGGCAGAGGTATGAAAACATTAATTTGTTCAGGGGACTAGCAGGTAGGCTGGCCTGGCTGGAATGCAGGATGCAAGGCAGGTGTGGCAGGAGATAAGCTTGGAAAGATTGATTGAGGACAGATTATTAAGGGCTTGTTAGAATGATGATGACTGACTCTCTGGATTTCAGATCCGTGCCAGGTCTGTGGGGACATTTCCGGGCAAAGAGCTTATTTCTAATCTTCAGAGAGGGCACCACAGGAGCAGTCGTGTCCTGCCGCTGGGGAAGGCCTGGGAGCACTGCGAGAGTCTCCCCCAGGAGCCAAGGCTAGGGTCTGAGCACCCATGGGAGCCGCCTGGTAGCACTGTTTGCCTTCCTGTCACTGATCTAAACAAGACCTTCAAGAAGGACCCTGCCCGGCTCCGAGGAGCCCAAGAGTCCTGGGCCACAATTCTTCAACTTCATCACCGAAAGTCCAAGTTTCAAAATGTCCTTATTCTGCAATCTGACTGTAAAGGGTGGGGAGTGGAAAAATTGTAGACAGCAGCCACCCAGGGATCGTGGCTTAATATAACTGGTGACCTGGGAAACAAGAGAGGCAGAAAATAAGTTTCCTCTTGGACTGAGGAATGGAGAGGGCCTCTCATAGCTGACTCAAAATCAAGACTTTTCCTTCAAGCAGAGGAAGAGCATTCATGTGCTTGCAGGACAAGAGGATTCTTTTCTTTGGCTTCTTCCTGGGTTATGTTGATCCTCTCTCACCCCCTTCTCTGCCCTCAGTCCTTCCCTCCTGACTTCCTTTCTTTTCTTTTTCTCCTCTCCTGTGACCTTTTACCCTGCCCACTTCCTGCTCTCCTCTCTTCCCCTCCTTCTCTATTCCTTTAGCTTAAGCATGAGATGGATATTGATTTTTTAAGTATATTTATTATTTATTTATTTGGTTGCACTGGTTCTTTATTATGGCATGTAAACTCTTAGCTGCAGCCTATGGGATCTAGTTCCCTGAACAGGGATTGAACCCAGACCCCCTGCATTCAGAGTGAGGAGTCTTAGCCACTGGACCACCAGGGAAGTCTGAGACAGACTTTAAAACTGTTAAAGGATAATTAATTTTAAGTGGAAAATCATGCATGCATGCTAAGTCACTTCAGTCTTGTCCTCTATGCAACCCCAAGGACTGTAGTCCTCCAGGCTCCTCTGTCCATGGGATTCTCCAGGCAAGAATACTAAAGTAGATTGCCATTCCCTCCTCCAGGGCATCTTCCTGACCCAAAGATCGAACCTGTGTCTCCCTGCACTCCTACATTGCAGGCAGATTCTGTACTGCTGAGCCATCAGGAAAGCCCTGAAAAATTGTAACTCATGCAAATATAAAATGTACACTTGGCTTGGGCTTCATTTGACTCATTAATTAATGAGGGAATCAGTGAGATGTTACAGTCACAGAACATAGACCCATATATATATAACCAATCAAGGATGGGGGAGGAATTTGTTAATTGATGCAGAACAAGCATCTTTGTTTGCATTTCTATGAACAGGAATCTTGTGCAGCAGCCCTCCAGAAGTTAATGTATATTTCTACAGAGGTGCAGCATCATTAACCACAATAAAAGGCACAGATCTCAGAAGAATCAGACAACTTAAGAAGGGTCCTCTAGTCTAGACAATGCCCAACATTCCACTGAAAGGCTGCCCAAGGATCTTTGGCCATTTCAAAGCCTTTCACAACTCTTTTTGACAAGACCTTAGAAGAGTACAGGAAAGAGGTGGGAGCCAATTAATTTTCACAAGACTCCAAACTGGTCTCTCTTTAAAGTGGGCATTGGTTTTGGCCCTGAGGCTCAGTCCTAGGGCAGAGGGGGATAAGAAGAATGCTTGTTCAGCTCTGGTGAAAGGTGTGGGTGGTGGGGCAAGCGTTTCTTGGCTAGCACTCTATAAACCCTCGTCCTCCTGCTCCTGCAATCAACCTCAAGCCTTGGAGACACAGAGAAGGTCAGGGCAAGGTTGGGGGAAATCCAGCCCCCTGGGGGCCAGACCAGTGGAAGTCCTACTGGGCATGAAGGTGGTGGTGGGCCTTCTCAGAGTCAGTCCCACTAGTGCCCATGGTGTTTGGCTCTTTCTCTAGGAGACAGCTTTCAGGACCACCTGAAGGTACCTGATGGTATTCCGGCCCATCTCCTGGAGTCTTTGGAGTTGCTGCATCATTCAGACCCTGCACTGATCCTGATGCCTACTCTCAGGGCTCACTCATGTTCTCTGCAACTATCTCTCCCCAGATGTGGCCTTCCTGGACCTCTCTGACATTATCCAGAGAATAACCAGGGGCTTTTCCAAGGTGTACCTTCAAACAAGATACACGAGCTTGGGAGCAGGAAGCAAAATCCCCTGGAGGCTCCTGAGTGAGATGCTGGGAGGGTTGGGAAGTGGGTGACAGAAGTTGGCATGTGCAAAGATGTGATCCTTGCTCTCAAAGAGTTTCTAGCCTAGCTTGGGAGGCCAAGTACCCAAGAGTCCTGAGCAGCTGGTAGCCGGGGCAGTGCGTGAGGAGAGAGGGGTGTTGGAAGTGGGGAAGCTCTGACCGCAGAAGCCGCCCTAGAGCAGGACAAGGAGACCATCCATCACCAGCAAAGTTCCCACAGAATCCCTCATCCCCGTGAAAGAAATCCCCTCATCCCACCATCCCAGGGCCTCCCTTACCTGTACTCATGGCAGGTGTCTTCACTGCCCTGTACATAGGGCCACACCCCCATCCACCACCCCATTTCTTCTTTCCCACCTTTGCAGAAGAGAGAACTGTTCAGACTCAAGGTAGAGACACCAAGTGGGTAATCAAACTATTAAAAGTGTTTCTAAGATTCAGAGATACGATAGGCGATGAAACCTCTTTCAGCAAACGTAGGGCCTTGAGGCAGGCCTTCAGACCAAATGGATTTAGTCCTTCTGGCTACTCAGGTGGCTGTGTGATTCAGACCAAATACTTTCTTGGCTCATCTATTTCTAAGGGGATTGGACCCCCTAAGTAATTGATTGATAATTAAATTTTTTATTGTGGCAAGATATACATAATATAAAATTTTCCACTTTAACTATTTTTAAGTGTATAGTTCTGGAGGAGGACATGGCAACTCTTTCTAGTATTCTTGCCTGGAGTATCCCATGGACAGGGGAGCCTGGCAGGCTGCAGTCTGTGGGGTTGCAAAGAGTCAGACATGACTGAAGTGACTTAGCATGCAAGCAAGTGTACAGTTTAGTGGCATTAAGTACTTCCACGTTTTTATGCAACCACATGCTCCATCCATCTCCAGAATTTTTTCTTGGTCCCAAACTCAAATTCCATAATCATTTGAACAGTTACTACCTGTTACTCACTTTGCCCAAATCCCTGGTAACCACCACTCTGTTCTGTCTCTATAAATTTGACTACTCTGGATACCTCATATAAGTGAATCACCAGTATTTGGCCTTTTGTGTCCAGCTTCTTCCACTTAGAATAATGTCTTCAAGGTTCATCCATGTTGTGGCATGTGTCAGAATGTCCTTTGTTTTTAAGGCTAAATAATTTTCCATTGTGTACCATATTTTGTTTATCCGTTCATCCACTGATGGATACTTGGGTCGCTTCCATTTTTTGGCTATTGTGACTAATGCTGCTCTGATCATGGATGTACAAATCTGTCTTCCAGTTCCTGCTTTCAGTTTTTTTAATGTGTGATTACCCAAAAGGGAAACTGCTGGTTGATCATTCTGTGCTTGATTTTTTTGAGGACCCACCATAGTGTTTTCCATAGTGGCTGCTCCATTGCTACATTTCCAAAGGTTCCAGTTTTTTCACATCTGCACCAAAACTTGTTTTCTACTCTTTCTGATAACAGTCATTCTGAAGGGTGTGAAGTATTAGCAGTATCTTATTGTAGTTTTGATTTGCATGTCCCTAATGATTAGTGATGTTAAACATCTTTTCATGTGCTTATTGGCCATTCATATATCTTCTTTGGAGAAATGTCTATTCTGGTCCTTTGCCCATTTTTGAATTGAGTTGTTCTGCTTTTGGTTATTATATTTCAGGAGCTCTTTCTATATTCTGGATATTAATGCCTTATCAGATATATGATGTGCAAATATTGTCTCCCGTTCTGTGGGTTGTTCTGTAGTATTCTGTTGATGGTTTCCTTTGATCTACAAAAGATTTTAATTTTGATGAAGCCCAAATTGTCTATTTTTTCTTTTGTTGCCTATGTCTTTGCTGTCCTATTCAAGAAATCATTGTCAAATCCACTGTCTTAAAGCTTTTCACCTATGTTTTCTTCTAAGAGTTTTTTTTTTTACTATGTTTAAAGCTCCCTTATGATATTTATTTGTTTATTTATTTATTTTGGCTGCGCTGGGTCTTCACTGCTGCATGCGGGCTTTCTCTAGTTGCAGCAAGAGGGGGCTACTCTTCGTTGCAGTGCTCAGCCTTCTCATTGCAGTGGTTTCTCTTGTTGCAGAGCACAGGCCCTAGGGTGCACAGGCCTCAGCAATTGTGGCGTGCAGGCTCTACAGTAGTTATGGCGCATGGGCTTAGTTGCCTCACTACAAGTGGAATCTTCCCAGACCAGGAATTGAACCCTTGTCCCCTGAATTGGCAGGTGGATTTTTAATCACTGGGTCCCTAGAGAAGTCCCCTCTTTTAAGAGTTTTATAGTTTTAGGTCTTATGTTTACACTTAGTCTGTCTTGAGTAATTTTGTTTATGGTCTTAGATAAGATCCAACTGCATTCTTTTGCATGTGTAATCCAATTTTCCCAACACAATTTGCTCAATCTTGATGTCTAAGATCCTGTATCAGTTAGGAATTTTGTTCAGCTTTAAGAAATGGAAACTTCAATTGCTTAAACACGTATATTTTTATTATTTCACATAGAAGTCCACGGGTAGGCTGTGCTCAGCTACTAAGAAGGTTCCATGGGGATCTAGGCTTCTATCTTTCTGTTCCACCATGCATGACTTCCATTTTAGGTCCACTATGACTGTTAGAATTCCAGCCAATATCTGTGAATTCTCAGAAGCAGCAGGAGGAAAGGGGAAGGATAAAAGAGTAGCACTTCCTTTATGGAGGAAGTCCAGATCATTTCCTTGAAATCTCACTAGCCAGATCTTAATCACACAGCTGCAAAAGAGTCTGAGAAATATAGATTTTTCTCTGAGTATATTACCATTTCAAATAAAATCAGGACCCTCAAATAACATGTGAGAGAGAAGGAATGCTGGCTTAAATACTTAGAAGCCTCTCCCGTGGGCATCTAATCCATTTGTAATTCTGCAGCAATTTGTCTCTTGAAGAAGAAAATGAGAAAATGGCTGCAAAGTGCTTAACAAAATGCCCTGCTTGGGCTATGTACTTGAAAGTGCTAGCTATTATTTTTCTTTTATTATTCTCCAATCTCAGATAGACCTTTCCTACATCTGTGCAGAACAGACAGTTCTCTGCTTCAGAGGTGAAAACTGCTCCCAAGATATCTTTCACACTGATGCCTCAAATATACCATTAGCTCTGAGTATCTCTTTCTCTGCTGCTGCTGCTGCTGCTAAGTTGCTTCAGTCGTGTCCGACTCTGTTCGACCCTATAGACGGCAGCCCACTACGCTCCTCCGTCCATGACAGTTTCCTGGCAAGAGTACTGGAATGGGGTGCCATTGCCTTCTCTGATCTCTATCTCTATTCAGGCCTTACTTTCAACTGAAAGGGAGGTGAAGTAGGAGAGCCACAGTTGGCCTAAGGACCGATACTTTCAGCCATCCCTCAGCCTCAGTCTGATGCTCTCTTGCCAGGCTGCTGGTTGGGATCTGGGTTCCAGGGAAACAGGGGTCAGGAGGGAAGGGTCAGACACAGCCCTGAGGATACCAGCTAAATATGACACTGTGGTAAGGATACAAAGTGTAGGAAAGGGGCTGGTTGGCTGCCTTTGTGTATGTGCAGGGCTAGGGGTATGTGAAGGTGATGGGGGGTGAGCTTTGCCCCTCGGGGCTCCCCCAGGCCTCTGTGGACACACTGTCAGGCACAGCCCAGTTAATCCTAGTGAAAATGGAAAGGATAGGAAAGCCAGGATTCTGACCCAGAACCACATATCAGGTGTGTGGAGGTGCTGCAGAAAGTGGCACCAGAGAAAGTGCCAGAAGATGTAGCCAAGCCCAGACAGGGGTCTGCAGTCTGATTACAGAGACCTGAGGCCAAACAGGCTCAGTGGCAGCAGATTCTTGATGAATGACAGGGTGACAGTCAGGAATAACTTTAGGAAGACTTAGATTCAAGGGGACATGGTGGAAAGAGAACCTCCATGGGACACAGGGGCTCCAGTTTCCTCTCTAAGCTCTGCCATTCACGGGCTGTGTGACCTCAGGTGAGTCACTGCCCATCTCTGGGCCACATTTCCTCTACCTACAAAACGAGGACTTTGGCTTTGACCTCTCAAGGATCCCAGGGGGAGGCATCATGATCAGAGGAAGAGCTGACCCTGAGTGAGTTGAGGAGCAACCAGGGGCTGCTCAAAGTATCTCACAGTGGGATTTAGCTTCGATATCTGGGAAGACTCCTGAAATTCCTAACCTAGAAAATGCAGTGGGGGAAGTGTTGTTAAAACCTTGGTCTACTTCCAGTGATGCTCAGATCTCAGACACACGTCAAGTCCAGAAGCTAGAAGCAAAATTATCTTGAAATTAAAGCTTCAGCCTCTCGTACTTGCATGGGCCCCTTTTAAGATCTTGGAGAGGCTCAGGTTGTGTGTTCACAATTTTTTCCTCATAGAAGGTATCCCCAAAGTGTGTAAACTTTGAGCCCCACGAAGCCTGCCCTAGCCCTGTCAGTTGTCCTGGTTTGGGGAACCATTATTATGGCAGGTAGAGTAGACTGACAAGCTCCTGTCCTAATCAGATGGGCAAGGCTCAGCAGCAGACAACTTGACATGACTTATTCACCTGTGTCTGACAAAAATTAAAAAATACCATACACACTTATACCACTTTCACCTTCATTATCCCAGTGGATCTTCCACACAAGCCTTTGCAATGGGCTGGACCAGTCTTATCACCTCTGATTTAAATGACAAAACTGAGGCTCAGAGAAGCTAAGTTTGCAAAGTTGGCTGGAGACAGAAGCAGGATGCAAACCCAGGACATTGTTAGGATCAGCCCTAGGCTCTTCAGTTTCCTGATTCAGGACCAGGTACAGTCATCATAAAGCATAGCAGGTACAGTCATCATAAAGCATAGCCTAAAGGCAGTCATCCCAAATCTGCCTGTAAACCCCTCCATCTTGATTCTGGGGACAAAGGAGACACATGTAGGCATAAAGCACAAAACATAACTTGGAATCAGAGGGCCTGAACAGTCCAAGAACTTTGGGAAGAAGAAGCCTTTTCCATTTTCCCTTACTTTTCTTCCTGAATCTTGTATTCCTACTCACAACACAAATCATTTGGATCTGCTATATTTATACAAAATATAAACACAAATGCTCAACCATGGTATAGGTTTGTTGGTAGTAATTTCTCTACAATATCCAGCCTGCAGGCAACAACTAGAGTTTTAGGAGCCCAATACACACACACAAGTACATACATACATACACACATGCCTCCTTGTGACAACTCAGTGTCTCAAAGCCACACACCACATCAACAAAAGAAAAGACAAAAACCACATGATCCTCTCAAGAGATGCAGAAAAGCGTTTGATAAAATTCAACATCCATTCATGATGAAAGCCCTTACAAAAGTGGATATTGAGGGAATATATCTGAGCATAATAAAATAATAAAAGCTATTTATGACACACCCATGGCCAATATAATACTCAATGGTGAAAAGCTGAAATTCTTCCTGCTAAAATCTGGAACAAGAAAAGGATGCCCCTTCTCACCACTTCTTTTCAACATAGTGTTGGAAGTCCTAGCCACAGCAATCAGACAATAAAAAGAAATTAAATGTATTCAAATTGGTATAGAAGAGGCAAAATTTTCATCATATGCAGATGACATGATACTATATATAGAAAATCCTAAAGACGCCATACCAAAACTACTAGAACTGATACATGAATTCAGTAGAGTAGCAACATACAAGATTAATATACAGAACTCAGTTGCATTTCTTTACACTAACAATGGAATATCAGAAAGGGAATGTAAACAAACAATCTCTCTTAAAATAGCATTAAAAAAAACAAAATAATTATGAATAAACCTCACAAAGGAGGTGAAAGACTTATTATGCTGAGAACTATGAAACATTAATAAGGGAAATCGAAGATGATTCAAAGAAATGGAAAGCTATCCCATGCTCAAACCACAACTATGTGGAAGAAGGAGGTCTAGCCCTTACCCCGCATTTGAGCCAGACTTTGTTTGGTCTAGTGTGACAACCCCACCCAGGAAACCTCAGGACCAAAGCTATCAACCAAAACAACTGACAAGGAAAACAGTCGCGGCGTGAGATGCCGAGATCCATCCTGGCATAAGTAGGACCCAGTCTCAGGGACACTTGGGAAACTGGCCACGATGCACCCCAAGGACAGTGTTTGGAATCTAGGTAGCCTGCCGAGGAGCAGTGTGGAGGAACCCTGGTGATGCTTTTGACCTCAAGGTCTTGTTGACATTCTCAACCCTGAGCATCCCAACAGACTAGGGTTCATTGGAGGGAAGATTTGAATGTTCCTACAACTCTCTGGCTTTAAAAAGGGAGCCTTCTGTATCCTCGTGTATTTTGGCAAATACACGAGAAGGCTGTATTCCAGCCCTTTTGTAGACTCCTTGCCTTTTTTTCTGATGGGTGAGTCTAAATCCTTCCTACACTATCCTCAGCAAATTTTCCTGCCTCAGTGGATTTCCTCTGGATCTTCTGCCAACAAATGCAGTAAATGCTCTTTTGAAGTTTCACAAGCAGGATTTCAGGTTTGTATAAAGGGACCCAGAGGGGAAACTCCCAGTTAACTCCATTAAAATGACCCTTTCTCTTATGGCTTATGTAGCTGTCAGCCATGGTTCAGCTCCTGCTATTCAAGACCTTGTATAGACCCTTCACACCATGGGCTGACCTGTGTGATCAGTAGGCTATTGTGGACATGGTGGAACGTAACTTCAGAGACTAGGTCGTAAAAGACACTGCAGCCTCCACCTAGAATAATTCCTAGAATAATGTGGCACAGTTCCAAACACTTATCTGGCCTCTGGGATCACATACTCAGGCAGAAGCCCGCTGCCACGTGGTGAGGACACTCAAGCTGCCCTCTGGAGCAGCCTATATGGTGATGAATTGATGCTTTCTGCTAACAGCCAGCATGAACTTGCCATTCATGTGAGAGAACCAAGTTAGAAGTGGATCCTCCAGCCCCCAACATGCCATCAGATGACGATAGCCCCAACTGACGTCTTATCCTGCAATCTTATGAGAGATCCAGAGCCAGAACCACTCAGCTACACTATTCTCAAATTTCTGGCCAACAGATCATAAGAGATGATAAGTACTTACTGTTTTAAATTAGTAAGTTTGGGGGTAATTTGCTCTGCAACATTAGATAACTAATACGGTTAATAATAATATTATACATCAAAGCAAAAGGGGACAGAGGACAGAGAACTGTTTGGAAATCAGTCAAATTATGCTTGTCCTGGTGACATGCCCAGGCCTCTGCAGTCCCAGTGATGGGCATGTGACCCCTGCTTGGCACATTGTACTCTGCATCTCCTTGGCTCCCTTCTAACTGAAGCTGCTGGAAGTCTGAGTTGAATTTCTTCTTTCTCTTGCAAAGGCAAGCGTCCTGAGATAAGAGGATCTCACACAGGCAAAAGCAGCAAAAAGTAGAAACATGAGGAGAAAGTTAAAGTGCTCTGTATTTCAGCTCAAGCAATATCCAAGCCAAAGGACCCTAGTAACTGGAATGTGCATTTCCTTAACTATTCTTTATATAAACTCTTATGCTCTGTTCTTTTGAAGGGAGAGGGTGGCACTATTTGGTCCCCTATTTAATTAAATGGACCAATTGCATTTTATGGAGCTGCATTTTTTCCTCTCCTATATTAAGGAAAAAAGGGAGACATTTATCTTCATGTTCTGCATAAGGAACGTAGATAGAGATGGAGAAAATATGGTTCTTCTCTTTCAATAACTTGTATCTAAAGAGATACATTTCTTCCTCTACTGGGAAGAAACACTCTAACTGCTCAGGCACAATCTACCTACTGTCACAGCATCTCAAGTTATCTGGGCACACCTTCCTATCTGAACCTGAAATAAACTCTGGCTGCAAACTTCTATAGGAGGAACCTTGTAGAACCCAAATTTGTCACTAACTTCTTAAATTGGTTGCCATTGCCATGTTAATGAATGTTGAAAACCATGGTAACATTTGGTTATTTAAAAACCTACAGAAAATTCATGGTGCTAATGAACGGTTTCGATTTTTATTTTACAGTATTATTTTTTTTCTTTCTAGAAAAATTGAGATGTAATTTGCATACTATAAAATTCACCATTTAAAGTATACTCTTCAGTGGTTTTTCTTCTATTTCTTTGCATTGATCACTGAGGACTACGCCAAAGCCTTTGACTGTGGATCTTTTAATTCCATGGCTGCAGTCACCATCTGCAGTGGTTTTGAAGCCCCCCCAAAAAAGTCTGTCACCATTGTTTCCCCATCTATTTGCCATGAAGTGATGGGACCAGATGCCATGATCTTAGTTTTCTGGATGTTGAGAGTTTTAAGCCAACTTTTTCACCCTCCTACTTCACTTTCATCAAGAGACTCTTCAGTTATTCACTTTCTCCCATAAGGGTGGTGTCATCTGCATATCTCAGGTTATTGATATTTCTCCTGGCAATCTTGATTCCAGCTTGTGCTTCATCCAGCCCAGCATTTCTCATGATGTACTCTGCATATAAGTTATGAGTATATGCATATAAGTTATGATGTACTCTGCATATAAGTTATTGAGGATGACAATAAACAGCCTTGACATACTCCTGTCCTGATTTGGAACCAGTCTGTTGTTCCATATCCAGTTCTAACTGTTGCTTCCTGACCAGCATACAGATTTCTCAGGAGGCAGGTCAGGTGGCATGGTATTTCCATCTCTTTAAGAATTATCCACAGTTTGTTGTGATCCACACAGTCAAAGGCTTTGGTATAGTCAATAAAGCAGAAATTGATGTTTTTCTGGGACTTTCTTGCTTTTTCGATGATCCAACGGATGTTGGCAATTTGATCTCTGATTCCTCTGCCTTTTTAAAATCCAGCTTGAACATCTGGAAGTTCACGGTTCAACATAGTTATCTTGCCTTTAATATCATATTTGTCTTAAATATCAAATTAAACCCAAAGAAGAGGTAGAAAACATTAAATAGTTTTACTGATACAATATTCAGCTGTTGAAAGAGCACATTCACAATTATGTTGTGTTTACATGCTTTTTTGGACATGAATTAATTTATACCAGTGTTTGTAAAGGCTGGCCAGTCACCATGGATTATTTGTTGTTTAGTACAAAACTGTTGTTGTTCAGTTGCTAAGTCATGTCCGATTCTTTGTGACCCCTTGGACTGTTACCCTCAGTTAAATATGCACAGTGTCACTGAAAGGTGTATTAGCACCATGAAAACAAGAATGCTATTTCTTAGCCTACTTCCAGTGAATTTCATTTCCAACTTCAGGCATCTGATTTCTTCTTAGGCACTACATTTTCTGGGATTTTTGAGCTGTCACATATATTTCAATGATGGCATGATTGCAAATGTGAAAATACATTTTGATAGTGTTTTAAATGTGGGGTTCTTGAGCTAAAAATGAAATCCATTCTTGATTTTATTTGAAACCATTGGACATTCATTGTAGTGATATATTTTTATGTTTCAGCCAGTTCTCCAGTGTTCAGGATTGATTATATTGTTGGTGGTTCATCCAGACTCCTCAGTTCTTTTTACTGCTGTCTACTTCAGACCATATTGCTAGCAATAAACTGTTGTGAACACATCTATCAGAGACTGTGAAGGCCAAGGAACAGAAGAGGAAATAAATCAGTCCTGTTTACAATTAATCAGCAGCTCTGATAGGAGAAGGTATTAAAAGTACTATTATAACTAAAGATATATATTTAAAATTTGTCACTATATATATTTAAATTATTCTGACCTTCTATTACCCTGGTAATTGTGAAATGGTACCATACTGACATATTTTCCTGACTGCAATGATGACAATAAAAAATTCATTTATATATATATATATATTAAAAAAATCTGTACCTGCTAGCAGTCACTTTCCTCCCTCCTTCTCTTCAGCCCCTGGCAACTGCTAATCTACCTTCTATCTCTACATCTTTGTCTGTTCTGGATACTTCATATAAATGGAATCATACAATACGTGGTTTTCTGATTGGCTCCTTTCCCATAATATGTTTTCAAGGCCCATCCATGTTGTAGCAGGGATTAGTATTTCAATTCTTTTTGTTGCTGAAAAAGATTTCCGTTATGTGGCCATACAACACTGTGTTTATACAACGTGTTTATCCATTCATCAGCTAAAAGACATTTGAACTGTTTCCAGTAAGCAATGTTTAAGGAAGCCTAATCTATGTTGAGCTCAAAATTATAAATGCTGTTTCCTGTCACCTCTCTCCTTGCCATGGAACTTCCCCAGGAAGTGGTGTACTTGGTTGCCGCAGTGCAGGAAAGTAGTATATATTGTGTTCTGTAGGCAGGAAATCAGCTGCATAGCTCTTCACTGATCATAGTAAGTCCACGTCATGAAATTTCCCTCTCTCCCAGGCATTTTTTTCTTGGTGTTTGGGCTGGGTAGCTATCTGTTATTGCAAGAGTTCCTTCCCAGCCCTGAGTCCTGAAGAGAAAGACCTTGGCGACCCTCTGTTTCCAAGCTTATTGATAGCAGATATTTTTAACCCAGTCATTTAAAGCAAATGATTGCCCTGCCCCGGCCTAGAGATGAAGTAGACAACCATTCTTGACTGGCTGCATGTGGAGAGGAGCAGAGTTGTGCATGAGAAGGAGAGCAATAATGACCGAGAAGAAGTTCTTTCAAGAAGCCACATCATTCATTCAGTCTGTAAGCATTCAGCTCTTCTTACCCTGGTGGTCCTGACCCTGCACAACACTTCCTTTTAAAAACCTTATGCCCTGGATAGGGAGGCTATGAAATATCACAGTAAAAGGTGACCAAAATCCCAGCTTCTATAATATACTGTTCTTCTATAATAAACTGTTTTACACACAGAAAAGTGGCAGGTATTATGCCAGAAAATCAAAAGTCTGAACACTTGAAAGGTGTTGAAAAATATTGAAAACACTTGCAAAGTCTAAACACTGCTAATAAGAGAAGTGTAAAAAAATTAAACCTCTGGTTCATTTACTAGGACATTAATAAGAAACTAGGAAAAGCCAGGTATATCAGTTATTAAGCTATTACCTCTGAGCTCCCAACCCAGCCTTTACACTCCACCTGTGAATATAAAGGTGGGGTGCCCTACACAAGCGTTTTTCTTTGCCAGCTGCTCCTGATCGTCTCTGCTAATAGTGGGTAATTGCAGGAACATGCAGGGTTGGAGCGGGCACATGGGATTTGCTCCTTCCTGTTTGTTACCTGTTCCTGATGGAGTCTCCCCAGCAATGTGTGGTGAGCTCTCAGTGACAGTTCCTTCCAGAGAGCAGCAGAATCACCTTCATTGCACTTCCCTCAGAGACACCAGCTGGATTCAGAGAGCAAGCCACTCTCAGCTCTCTCTTTGCCTTGTCAGTTAGCATTTTACAACTAAGCAACAATGATTTATTCTGAACTCTGTTATAATAAAATGGGATGGTTTCTATCTCCCGATGGCCTCTGGACCCTGACTGACAGAGTGGAACCAGATGAGCTGAGCTGGATGCTGCTGACCAGGGGTGGTAATTGTCTAATGAATACTAGCCAGTATCAAAAACTTAGGAAGTCCAAATTAATTAGGCTTTCCAAAGAAAACAAAACCAAACAACCCCTATCAAATCTTACCTAAACTGAGGTGTACATTTATATTACATTCTACATTGTGATAAAATTGAGATGAAGTATACAACTGTTTTTAATCAAAATGATCAAATCAGTCTTATCTGTTCAAGGATTCACCTATATTAAAAGTATTAGTGAATGTGCCTCCAGATATAATTTTGCATTCATTTATCAAATATTTAAAATAAGTCATCGAAGTTTTCCTTGGTACTTTTTAAATGAATGTATACTGACTATATTTTCTAATTTTCTATATTCATGTTCAAAATGATTTAGCATCTGAAGCCTTGATCTTGGACAGACTGCCCCTCCCAGGACTAATTCCTAGAAAACAAACAGCTCTCATCCCAGCATTCACAACTTTGATAGAGATATCAACCATTCTAGAGCGCACATCCCCAACTATTTCTTTGATCAAATTGTCACACACCAAGTCAGTATTGCCCTGGCACTAATTCACCTTAGGGCTAGAGAGTAGACAACTAGGGACCACCTCTACAGCCCAGAGCCCACCAAAATGGTTTAATCTAATACCAAGCTTACTCAACATACCCACCCTGTTTTGCCCATTCCTTCCCATGAAAATCCCAGTGAAGATCCTGGGTCATGTTTCTTCCCTTCCATCTCCTGCTCAACCCTGGGGCTTCCCTATGTGATCCTGCATGCCATGCCTTGCCTCCAGTTTCTAGGATTCTGTGAGTACAAACTTCTACCCATGATAATCATTTCCATGTCTGCTTGTCTTACCATGCTGGATTGAAACAAATACTCAGTGCATTTTCAGAACAGACTGCAAATTGTAAGCTTGATACCTATTTGCATTTCTTTTCCTTCTCTTAAGGCCCCTATTAGGAGTACAAATGACAGAGTTCTAACATCTGTTATCCCAGCTTCTCCTAATGAAGTCAATCTCAGATATGCAGGGCTATAGTTACAGATAGTCATAAATGGTCAATTTCTTTTCCCCTGTGGGGAAAGGCAAAGGTTTTTCTCATTTACAGGTGCACAAACAAGAGCCACACGTGTCAGTGCTGCAGCTTTAGCCACGAGTCAAACACAAACCCTGACAATGACACATGTGCCTTTAAGGAAAAAGCAAAAAGAAGCTTCTGCAGGTAACCAACTCTGAAAGTATAGAGCTGGAAAAACTAAAAACTATAGGCTGTTATCTTCTCCCCATCCACTCTGGGGATCTTTCATGGTTCCATCCCAACAGAATCCCTTAAACAAAGAAATATTGCCAGAAGCCTGCAAGCCCAGGTCTCTACTTAACTTTTGGAAGCTTTCACAGACTCTCCAGCATCAGCTACAGAACCACAAACCCTTACCCAGGCTTCTGTTAGGAAACCGTGGGCTGAAACTGCCTGCCTTGGCCAGGCGCGATGCTGACTGCTTGCCTAAGTTGTCTTACAATAAGAGGTCCTGATACAGAACTTGGTGCTGGTACTGAAAACTAACCAGGAGAATCCAGGAGGGGCAGAAAGGAGGGAGGCCACAGCAGTCCATAGTAAGCCTTTCAAAACTAACCTGGAAGAATCCCGCAGAGACCTAAAGGAGGAGGGAGGAGATGATATGTCCTGCCAACCTCCCAGAAACCCTCACGCTGGAATTCATCTTGGCTAAGAGATGCGTACACCACAGGGAAGGACCCTGAATCAGAAGGATTGGCCAGAGACAACCCTGAATGAACCTAGGAAACTAGCCTCATTACCATAAAATCTGAGTCTGCGATCCAATGGCAGAGCGGTTCTCCTGGGTTCCCTTACCCTGCTGCTTTCTGCCCAAATGCCCCTTCCCAATAAAGTCTTTTGCTTTGTCAGCACGTGTGTCTGCTGAGACAATTCATTTCCAAGTGTTAGGCAAGAGCCCAGTCTTGGGCCCTGGAAGGGGTCCCCTTTCCTGCAACACTTCCAGCCTCTAAGCTGGAAGATAGGCATTCAACCTCCAACCCTGTCTACCCAGCGTTTTCTCTGGTCCCACTTCTGGGGCCCAGGCCAAGCCTTTCAAATTTTCCTCTAAAAACTAATAGCTGAATCTTATCAGTTTCTAACAAGGGAAAAACATGACTTTGAAAACCACGTTTTCTGTTCCTAAATTTTGGAAGACAAAGACATCTTAACCATTACAGACAGATAAATGTGGTCATCAGACTTGACACATAAGACCTATGAAAATGAGCCAAATTTGCCATATTCTGGCAAAAGTACACTGGTTGGCTGAAGCAATCTTGAAACAAAAGGCTGGGGATGAACAAAGGATCTCAAAATTATATTTTCCATGGGTTTTTGGTCTAGGGACTGCTCTCTACTTTAGGGAGTCCTTGGGAGGCAACAGGACCTCCCCATACTGTGGAATTGTTAAAATAACAATCAACTGTTTATCCAATAAAGTTAGGTTTCTTCAAAGAATCAGCTGACCCTCAGCTGGGCCTATTAGAGCATGATCTCATGGATATTAAAGGTCAGACAAACATCTCTCTGCTTTATTTTCAAGTTGTATATTATTTTCCCTGAACAGAACTTTTTTTCTGAAGTAGAAGCAGTAACCACAAGGAAAAGCAAGTTCAAATGCTGGATTTTCTGGTTCCTAAGAAATGAGAAAATGTTAGCAGATAATTTAATAACAGATGCTAAAAGAGTTCACAGGCTCTGAGGTCAAAATCCACCTCTGAGGGCTTCTTCTGTGGAAATATTCAGAGCTACACGTGCCGGAAGCTTCATGCCCAAAGATGCTTATTTCAGTGCCTTTGATGGCGACCAAAAACTGGGAACAGCCTCAGGGTTCAGTGATGATGTGAAGGTAGAAGGCTTCAACTCTTTCAACAGGTTCAACTTTATCCTGACTCCACGCCTTACCAACAGACTGTGCGTGTTAGTCCCTCAGTCATGTCCGACTCTTTGTGACCCCATAGACAGAGAAGCCTGGTGGGCTATAGTCCATGGGATTCTCCAGGCAAGAATACTGGAGTGGGTTGCCATGCCCTTGTCCTTCCTGACCCAGGGATCGAACCCACTCTCCGGCATTGTAGGCAGATTCTTTATCATTTGAGCTACTTGTAAAGCCCCTACAAACTGACTACATAGCCCCTCAACTCCTAGCCTTTACTTCCTGGTCTGTAAACTCATTACTAACAATGCTCAGACTTGGATTACCCAATATAGATACGTTTAGGTGCTGGTAAAGCAGGGGCACCAGAGATAATTCTTTTGAAAGAATTTCATGTTTGATAGAAGAAAAAGCACTCCAATAGAACAGGAAGCATATAATTTCTTACATTGGTCTTTTGTTTTTTATTTTAGTTTATGCATACAGATCTTGTCTGTCAGGGAGAAAAAACTTCCCCCTATACTTTTAGGTTCAAGTTTGGGAGAACTGGAAATTAAACTGACAAATGACAGATTAGTAAGAGAAAAGATGGATTTTCAATCATGTTCATATGGAGTTCACAAAGAAGTGTGATTCAAAGAAGCAATTAGAATTTGGGTCTTATATACCATCTGTTAATGATGAGAAGTTTTATGGTAATTGATCCAAGAGGGCTTGATCAGCCTATGGACAGTCTTCTGATGGGTTGGTGGTGAGGTGAGTAGGAGTCAACATCATCAGCTTTCAGGTTCAGCTAGTCTGGGGTCTACATGTTTGTGGGCAGTATATCATCATTAATGTTAACTTCTCCCACCTGGAGTGGGTTTTCATAGTTGCAAAGTAGCTAAAAAATATTATGTGCATCCCCTGGTGGGGAAACAGGTCCTTGCCTCAAGGCTGCCCTTGACAGTTCGTTCCTCCCTGGTCTCACTATTGTTGTTGTTCAGTCATTAAGTCATGTCCCAATGACTTGGATCTCACAGCTCCTCCTTTCCCTAAGTAACAACTACTTGAATCTGCTTTTTGTAACTCAGGTAAAGTCATGGAGGCTAAATGAAGGTTGTTTCCTATAATCAAAGAAATGGGGGACATAGAAAGCATTTGTGCTCAGGAGCTCTACAGGGCCCCACTCTGTATCAGGACTCTGTCCCTGATTAAGTCTTACAAAGAAAACTACTTCAGAATTTGGGAATGAGGAAACAAAAATGGCTCCAGATGTTGAACTATGACTCATGGATCAGAGAAGAGATATCCGGCTGGCAGGATTTGAGTGCAATCTGATTAAGTATATTAACAAATGGAAAGAAAGAGTCACTTGGAAAGAGGGCAGAGTCTTTCCCTCCCAAGTAATCACCTGCTCCCTGACTGCTTGCCTTTAAAGCAGACTGGCCACAAACATTTATGAACTTGAACTGGAAAAGAAATGAACAATTTATCTCCATGTAGTGGCCACCAGATGCTAGACATTGTGCTGAAAGTCTTTAGTACATTATCTTATTTGAGTCTCACAATCGCTGAAGCCAGGATTATTAACCCATTTAACGAATGTTCTGAGAGATGCGTGTATGGCCCAAGTGATACTCCAAGCTGTCAGCTGACAGAGCTAAGACCAGACCTCAGAACCCAAACTCCTGTCTTCTACACTGCCCTAGTCCAGTTTCCAGCCTAGGTATTTTCCTCTGGAACCTTGAGTGGTTTGCTCAGATCCCCCCTACCCAAACTTCTGCTCATTTTGACAGTGAACCAAAGAAGTGGGAATTAAACTCAGCTCTCCTGCCTCCCATCTGGGCGACCTACAAGGACATAGACCTTGCAAGGTCTTTAGCATCCCAGCTGCTGTCAACTATAAATTGGCACTTGCCAAGGGCATTTGCCATCTGCCTCTGTGGGGATTGAATCCTGTGCTGCTGCAGCTGTTGACCTGCCCTGAAGGGAGTTCAGGGTAGAGAATGGGGCACTTTGTGCTCCAGGGAAACTGGTGGAACAGGTCTTTAGATAATTAGATATTTTCAGGAACTGATTTTATGATCCCAATCTTTGCATCTCCTCATATCTAGAAAGGGGCTTACCTGGTGGCTCAGCTGGTAAAGAATCTGCGTGCCAATGCGGGAGATCTGGCTTCGATCCCTAGGTTGAGAAGTCCCCTGAAGAAGGGAATGGTAACCCACTCTAGTATTCTAGCCTGGAGAATTCCATGAATTGTATAGTCCAGGGGTCACAAAGAGCTGGACACGAATGAGTGACTTTCACTTTCACATCTAGAAAAGCACTAAATCCCTTCATGGTGACATCAGCTCCTCATGACTAGCTGAAAGTCTTCTGTAAGATAAATGCTTAATTGTGTGAACTCCACCTTCACCAAAATCACATATATTGATCTTTCCCCACTACCTCTTTGAAGCAGTTTCTCAGAGCTATCTGAAGTGCCATCTCCCAGGCTGCAGTCCTCTTTTTGCACCCCCCAAAAATTAACTTTTCACTCTCACATTGTGCATCTTTTTTAAGTTGACACTGCCTAAATTCTTGGATGAGTCAAACCCAAGCATACCATGCAGGAGAAACAGAAAATCCCGTTCTGATCCCTGATTCTGCAAGCTACTCCCTGGGTTACATGAGACAAGTCACTAAGTCCCTCTGGTCCTAATTTTCTCTTTTTAAAATGAGAGCAGTAGATGAGCTCATATCTGACCAGGTCAGGATTCTCATCCTGGGGTTCTGTCAAAGGTAAAGTCTCCTCAGAGGTAGAAGTTGCAAAGAGAGAGGCAGAATCCTCACTGTTTCCAATTCCAGTGATGGAACTATTTTTAGATTCGGATCTGGTTCTCTCATGCATGTTGCATGTTGTAGGATGGTTTTCTGGGTCAGCCTTTCTCAAATAAACTGTCATGTAATCCATGACCAGGATCATTGCCACTTTACAGTACCAACGTCCCCACACATTAGCAGTGGCTGTTTGAAAATTGCTTTGCCCCAGTTATGAGATCAGACCTCAAGAACTGGGATGTAGGAGATCCATGTGTCTTGGGTTGGGAAGTGGTATCCTGAAGGCAGTAGTTCTAGCCTGTCATGTGTAGAGTTTTCCTCTATCATTAATTCATGAACGTGAAAGTGAAAGTTGCTCAGTCGTGTCTAACTCTTTGTGACCCCATGGACTATACAGTCCATGGAATTCTCCAGGCCAGAATCCTGGAGTGCGTAGCCTTTCCCTTCTCCAGGGTATCTTCCCAGCCCAGGGATTGAACCCAGGTCTCCCACATTGCAGGCAGATTTTTTACCAACTGAGCCACAAGGGAAGCCCCTCATTTATTCATGCATTCCTTCAATAGTTTGTTTTTCCTGTGTGCCTACTTTGTGCTAAGAACTTAGAATACAAAAATGAGCAAAAACAGAACCCTTATCACCAAGAAGCTTACATTGGAGGAGAAGACATTAATCAGATAATCATACAAATTTTAACTGTGGCTATAACAGGTGCTAAAAGGAAAAGCAACTTTTCCTTTGAGGGCCTAAAACTGGGAGGTCAGAGAAGCCTTCCTTTGGGAGGTGCTGTTTGAACTGAGCTCCAAGGATACGTGCATGCACGCTCAGTTACTCAGTCACACTGGACTCTGTGATCCTATGGACTGTAGCCCACAGTGTCCATGGGGTTCTCCAGGCAAGAATACTCGAGTGGGTGGCCATTTTCTTCTCCAGGGGATCTTTCCAACCCAAGGATGGAATCCAAGTCTCCTGTACTGACAGGCATTGAAAGTGAAAGTGAAACTGTTTACCTCAGATGGGGACTTGAACTCATGTGGCGGGTACTCAAACCCAGCCAAAACCCACAGTACCTGGTTTCAGGACTTAATGAAGCTCAGGTTCTTGATGTCTCATGGCATAAAGAATTCAGTGAGAGACAAAGTAATAGGTAAGAAATGGATTTATTCGGAGAGAAACACACTCCACAGACAGTGTGGACCATTGCAGAGGGCGAGTCTAGCGGTCCTGAAATGTGGTTAGTTAGCTATTATGGGCTGGGTAAGTTTATAGGCTAATAAGTGGGAGGATTATTCCAACTATTTTGGGGAATGCGTGATTTCCAGGAGTTCAGCCACCACCCACTTTTTGGTCTTTTGACCAAACAAACTGTCATGGCACCCCTGGGTGTGTCATTTAGCTTGCTTATTGAGGATCAGGTCTAGTCAAAGTTGACTTGTCTGCCACCTTGGACCCATACGATTTTAACTGGTTTATGTTGTATCCTTAGGCTATGTTATTTTTTCAGAAGTTGTGCCCTGCCCGCTTCCTTCCTGTTTCAAAAGCATTAGTTGCTCAGTCATGTCTGACTCTTTGCAAGGCTATGGACTGTAGTCCACCAGGCTCCTCTGTCCATGGGCATGGGCATTAGCCAGAGGATATTTTTACCACTGAACCACCTGAGAATCCCACTGTAAGGATGAAAAGAGGTTAACAGATGCCCTGGTGGTTCAGGAATAAGGAATCTGCCTGCAATGCAGAGAACCAGGTCCAATCCCTGGGTTGGGAAGACCCCTGGAGAAGGGAATTACAACCCATTGCAGTATTCTTGTCTGGAGAATCCCATGGACAGAGGAGCCCGGTGGGCTATAGTCCATGGGGTTGCAAAGTGTCGGACATGACTGAACAACTAACACACAGAGAAGGGAAAAGCGTTCCTGGAAAAGAAAGAACATGGGAAGAGGTCCTTAGAAGGAGGAATTAAAAGGGACTAAAAGGGAGCCTGTGTTATGGAGCACAGAAAGCAAAAGGATGTCAGTGAGGAAAGACCTTTTCTCTACCTTCTTATGATCAGCATGGGGCAGGGCTTGTGAAGTAAATTAACAAAAGACACATTAGCAGGAGAAAAGACACCATTCACACTCATAATGGAGACCACTGAAAAGCTCAATAAATGGTTAAAGTTAGAAGCTTATGTTCCTATCTCAGCAAGGAAAAGGGAAGGGGAGAAAAGGCCTTTATGGGAAGAACAAATGAGTCTCTTTAGAAAAGAAAAAAGGGTTTCCAGAAGAATGAATGGAAAATAAAATTTGTGGGACTTCCCTGATAGTCCAGTGGCTAAGACTCTGTGCTCCCAAAGCAGGTGGCCTGGGCTCCTTCCCTGCTCAGGGAACTACGTGTCCTATGCCGCCACTAAAAATTCTGCAAGCTACAGCTAAGACTCGGCACAGCCAAATAGATAAATACATATATATATAAAAAGACAGTTTGTGATAATGGCTGTTCATGCAGGCACAAGCAGTCTCATTGACTTCATCGTGGTCATAAAACTCCTCCAGAGAGGGGGTTATGGTAAGTTTACTCTTGATATGCTTCTTAGGGAGTAAAAGCAGCCCTGAAGAGGGATTATGTGGGGCAGCCTTACTTTCCAGAAATTTCTGCTCTTAGTCAGATAAAGGAAGCTCCAAGAAGGCTTCTTTCTGCATCTGTTGACTCCCCTATGTCTTCACCTTAAAAAAATTTCATACCAACTCTGGATTCTTGGTGGGTCCCCACAGGAGACTGACGCAAGCTGATGCCTTCTCCTTACTGCAGTGGGAAGAACTGAAGGGTTATAAACAGAGAGAACTACAGGATCAGATTTGCATTTGTTCAACTGGGGGCACATTTAAGAACTCCAAGAATTGATGATGAATAGGCAGCCAGCTGTATGTACTAGTTTGGAACTCAGAGGAGAGTTCTAAAAACCTTTGTAGAGTCATGTACATATAGATGGTAATTATAGACCAGGGTATGGCAGAGATCACCTAAGGAGAGAATGTATAGGAATATAATGTTCCTTCCCACACACCTATGAATAAAAGAAAGAAGGGGGTAGGGAGAGAGGGAGGAAGGAAAGAGGAAAGAAAGAAAAGATAAAGGAAAAGTTGTAGAGAAAGAAGCCTAGGGTGCAGGAAAGCAACCCATTTCTAGGTTTGCAGGTAAGACCTGTAAAATTGTAACTAAATTATTTCTATTATTTCATTGCAACTTGAACCTTGGAGTTGTCTCCTTATCTGACAGATGGAATTAAAAATCTCTACTTCAGCTATTTTAAAGGGACTGTTGGAACTCAGATGAAAATTTGAGTGTGAAAATTATTCAAAAATACCAAGTATTACAATATGTTATTGTTGCTATTTTTACTAACATTAATGTTATCACGTCATTGTTGGCTGAGAAGAGAAAGGGAAGCAGAGAAAAAAAAATTATTGTAAGCTTACTAATATGCCATACTGTGCTAACTTATTTGCATGATTAACCCTCACTGCAACCACAACAAGGTAGACCCAACACCCCCATTTTACAGATGAGAAGCTAAAGTGTGGCTCAGCAAGGTAGAGAGATTGCCCAAAGTTTCAGAGCTGGGACATAATAGAACTAAAATTCACATATGACACCATACCCATACTTTTCCTTTAAAAGAATTTTCTCTCCCCTTCTTTACAAACCACCCCTTACTCCCCACCTGCCACACACAGATTTTTCAGCTCAGTGTAATACAATTAAAGTGAGTATCCAATATCGAATGTCATAGAGATATAAGGTCTGGCCTGGGCCACTCCTCCAGCCTCCTCCATACAGATAAAACTGTTCTTCTGACACTGGGTAAATGAAAAACAAGGTCAGCTTGGGTCCCTGCTGCCTGGCATACAGTTTGACAAACAGTGTTACGTTGTTTACCAGTTCCTGTATGTTCAGTGACTCACCACAGACCTTTCACATGCAGGACTGGCAGTTGTTTATCTAACTATTTGTTTATATATGGCTGTGCTGGGGATCTTTGTTGCTTTGAACTGGCTTTCTCTGGTTTCCGAGAGAGGGGGCTACTCTTTGTTGCGGTGAGCGGGCTTCTCATCGCAGAGGTTTCTCTTGTTGTGGAGCACAGGCTCTAGGATGTGCAGGCCTCAGTAGCTGCAGCCTGCACGGGCTCAGCTACCCCATGGCATGGGGGATCTTCCCAGATGAGGGATCGAACCTATGTTCCTGCACTGCCAGCCGATTTTTAACCACTGGACCACTAGGGAAGTCCACATCTAATCTAAAAGAGCTAGAAATTCATAAAGTTCCTATCTCTAGATCATGTAAATCAAATCCTATTACATCAAAGTTATTCTTAGGCCTCAGCCAACCATTTTTCTTACAGTATAAGAACCACTCTCAATGGAACAGCAAGGAGAAGCTTTGGACAGTGTAGGCGGACAGTTCTTCAACAACTATGTACTGAAAACCTTCAACATACAGAGGATATTATGATATATATAGCTTGCATGCTATATATATCATATAGTGGCCAACCTACCAGTCATTGCAGGTGAGAAATAGCTGCTCTTGCTTTAGTGAAGAGTCAGAGAGGTTACGTGACTAGGGAGGCTGAGGACAAATTCACAGGAACAGAACTGCTTGAGTTTTGAAGAAGAGACAGGGTTTAGAAGGGTGCATAAGAGAGCATTCCAGGCTGGGGGAACTACATCAACCAGCACGAGGTTGGAAAAAAGAACCGCAAGTGTAGGAATGCAGACAGGATGCCCTGGAAGGGAAGAGTGTGTGGTGGGAGCCACGGCTGGACATTGGGGTGAGGAACATATCACTGACACTCTGACTACTGAGTCATCTTAGCCTTGGCACTGTTGATATTTTGGACTAGATTTTTCTTTTGTGGAGGAGGTGAAGGTAGGGAGGACAGAAGCCTCCTGTGCATTGTAGGACAGTCAGAGCACCCCTGGTTTCTGCCCACTAGATGCCAACACTACCTTCACCCCCCGTTATCCCCCCTCCTCCCACTCACTTGTGACATTAAAAAACGTCTTCAGACATCGCCATAGTCCCGTGGGGAACAAATCATTCACTAGGTTGAGAACTCCCGGGTTAAGGCATCGTGACGGTGTGCGTGAGCTATGTGTGATTTTTCTCAGGGTCAACACATTCTTCCATTCACCACCAGGACTCCCATCCTCAAGGCCCTGTGACAGCAACCTGCAGACCATCGTCCTGTAGGACCCAAAGATCCAGTTGTGGGAGGTATCCTTATTCACCAGTCCCTACTTCAGCACGCCTGGATAATGCCTCTGGTGGAGAAAGGACAGGTAAAATGCAGAAAGGTAAGGTTAACAAAAGCGGTCTGGTATCCAACTCTTTGTGACCCCATGGACAAGACCCCACCAGGCTCCTCTGTCCTTGGAATTCTCCAGGCAAGAATACTGGAGTGGGTAACCATGCCCTTCTCCAGGGGATCTTTCCGACCCAGGGATCAAACCCAGATATCCCGTGTTGCAGGCAGATTCTTTACTGTTTGAGCTACCAGGGAATACTTTCTTTTACTTTTGAGGTTAACAAGAGTGGCCTGGTATCCCAGTAGAAATAAAATACCTAAAACAAGGATATTAGACAAAAACATATGGAAAGCTCTGAAACAACTTAGTATTGATGTAAAACATCACACCCATTAGGGGGTGATTACTATATAAAAAAAGGGGAAAATGAAAACAACAAGGATGGCTATGAAGGATTGGCAAGGATATGAAGAAATTGAAACCCTTGTGCACTCTTGGTGGGAATGTAAAATGGCACGACCACTGTGGAAAACAATATGGAGGCTCCTCAGAAAATTTAAACTAGAGCTACCATGGAAGCCAGCAATTCCACTGATGGGTATTCACCCAAAAGAATTGAAAGCAAGGTCCTAAAGCAGTATTTGTACATGCATGTTCATAATAGCATTATTCACAATAGCTAAAACATGGAAAAGACCTTAATGGTAACTGGAAAAGACCATAGTGCCGGGAAAGATTGAAGGTAGGAGGAGAAGGGAATGACAGAGGACGAGATGGTTGGATGGCATCACTGACTCAACAGACATGAGTTTAAGCAAGCTCCAGGAAACAGTGAAGGACAGGGAGCCTTGGTGTGCTGCAGTCCATGGGGTCGCAAAGAGTTAGACATGACTGAGAGACTGAACAACAACAAAACATGAAAACAACCTAAGTATTGATCAAGCAATGAATAGACAGGCAAAATATGGCATATACCTACAATGAAATATTATTCAGCCTTAAAAAGGAAGAAAACTCTGCATTATGAAATAACCTGGATGAACCTTGAGGGCAGTATGCTAAGGGAAATAAGCCAGTCACAAAAAGACAAATACTGAATGATTTCGCTTACATAAGGTACTTAGGGATAGAGTCAAAATCATAGAGATAGAAAGTAGCATGATGGTTGTCAGGCTCTGGGGAGTGGAAAGTTATTTTTTAACAAATATAGTTTCAGTTCTGTAAGATGAGTTATGGTGATGGATGGTGGTGATGGTTACAAAACCACATGAATAAATGTAATACCACTTAACTGTATGCCTAGAAATGGTGAAGATGGTACACTACAAGGATTTAATGTATAGCACAGGGAACTCTATTCATTCGTGTCAATGAAAAAAATAAATTAATTAAAAAAATTAAAAATAAATAAATAAATCTCAAAGAGGCATCAAAAAATAAATAAATAAAAATCTTTACGCCCCATCCTCTCCCTCCTCCTCCCCTCTCCCTATCTACAATGCTGAAGGGAACTAGATTCAATATTAAGTTCCTATAAAGGAAAATAATCTGAAATGCATATATATAACCGAATCACTTAACTATATAACTGAAACAAACAAAATATTGTAAATACTTCAATTTTAAAAACATCGTGAAGATGGTCAATTTTATACTATGTGTATTTTACCATGATACACATGATAAAAAATGGAAAAAACTAACATGAAGAATAATGGAAAAGAGTTCAATTTCCTTCTGAATACTGAGCCCTTTAGCAATAAAACCACACACTGCGATCGTCCCAGAGTCGAACAGTGAAAAGCCATTCACAGGGAAATGCCATCCAATTAGATCTGACACCAGGCCAACTAGAACCCCTGATTAATGCCAGCTGGGGTGCTTAGAGGTGGGTGTATTGTTTTCTTGCCCTTTGTGACAAGCAGCTTGTTGATAGGAGAACGCTGTGAAAATGTTTATCATTATTCTGGCTCTTCCAAACTAGAGTTTCTAGAACACAAACTATCCTCAGGGACTGACATGGGAATGGAATGTCAAGGGCAGTATAGAAATGGAGCTCGAGTGCAGCTGAGTGACCTCGGGGAGCTGAGATCTCTGTCTCCCCACAGCCTTTCTGCTGTTTTGTCTGGAACCTCTTCCCTCCTGGTTTTGTCTGGAAAGAAAAGCTTGTGAACACCCGTGGTGGAGGCCAGGAAAAATTTTTAAATTTCATTCTAGTACTGTCAGAATGAATATTTCAGAAACAAAATCTCTAGAATGATGATAGCTAGTATTTATTGAGTATAGGCACATTTCACTTTATGGAGCCTCACAGATAATGCATTTTCTTACACACTGACGGTTTGTGACAACCCTGAGTTGAGCAAGTCAATCAGTGCCATTTTTCCAGCAGCATTTGCTCACTTCATGTCTCTGTATCACATTTTGGTAGTTCTTGAAATCTTTCAAACTTTCTCATTCCAATTATATTTGTTACGGTGATCCGTGATCAGTGATTTTTGATGTTACTAGTGCAAACAGACTCACTGAAGGCTCACATGATGCTTAGTATTTTTCCCACCTTGGGCATGAAGTGTAATTTTTTTTTTTAATTTATTTTATTGAAGTATAGTCGATTTACATTATTGTGTTACCTTCTGGTGTCCTGCAAAGTGATTCATTTATATATATATATATATCTTTTTCATATTTCTTTCTGTTATGGTTTATCACAGGATATTGAAGATAGTTTCCAATGCTATACAGTAAGACGTTTTTTATCCATTCTGTATACAATAGTTTATATCTGCTAACCCCAAACTCCAGTTCCTTACCTCCCCCACACTACCCTACTGGCAAGGTGATCAGCTTTCCAATTAGGTATATTTTTTTATTCACATACAGTTGATTTACAATATTATATTAGTTTCAAGTGTACAGCATGGGGATTCAATATTTTTACAGATTATACTCTATTTAAAGTTATAAAATAATGGCTATATTTCCCTGTGCTGTACTATATATCCTTGTTGTTTATTTTATATATAGCAGTTTGTACCTCTTAATCCCACACCCCTAAGTATTTTTAAATTAAGATATGTATGTTGCTTTTCTAGACATAGTGCTATTGCACATTTAATATATAACACCATAGTATAATGTACACATAACTCTTACATACACAGAAAAACCAAAAAAAATTTCAGGTGACTCACTTTATCAAGATATTCAGTTTATTGTGGTGACCTAAACCAAACTCATAGTATCTCCAAGGTTTGCATGTATTTACTGTCTGGAGAAGGAAATGGCAACCCTCTCCAGGATTCTTGCCTGAAGAGTCCCATGGACAGAGGAACCTGGCAGGCTTCAGTCCGTGGGGTTGCAAGAGTCGGACACGACTTGGTGACTAAACCACCACCACCACCACTGTCTGCAGAGGTGTTAGCAGCCCAGCGTGAGGAAGTTGAGGCTTGGAGATGATAAACGACCAACAAGGACACCAGATGGTAGCCCACTGTGTCTCCTGAACCCCTGAACTCTCTTATAACATTGATATTCAACATCAGGCCTGTCCACATAGGAGGATGGTGTGCCTCTCTGTCACAAAAAACCTGTCTCCATTGATATTTGCTTTATGTTAAGCCCGGGAACTTGCAGCAGCTTGTCCCACTTCCCTACCTCGTAGTGGGTGAGAATCCACCATTGCTCCCTTCCTGCTCTTGAAAAAAAGAAAAGTTTCTTTTAGTTATTTATTGACTAGAAAATCCTGAAAAGCATAAGAGGCATTTTTTAAAAAATTATCCATTATGACAAAACCTTAAGGTGATCCTTTTAAATAACTTCACCCATTTTCTACATACAATGCATCTTTCAGAGCCCCCTTGATGCAGGCTCTCCATGGGCTCCTGAATCCTGATCACTGGAAGCATTCACAGGCAGGCCCACCCAAGGAACTACCAACAGAAAGTCCAAGAAACAATAACCTAGGGACTTCCCTGGTGGGGTAGTGGCTAAGATTCAAAACTCCCAATGCAGGGGCCCCAGGTTCGATCCCTGGTCAGGGAACTAGATACCACATGCTGCAACGAAGTTTTCATGCCACAAATAAAGATCCCACGTGGGGCAACTAAGACCCAGCACGGCCAAATAAATAAAACAGAAATGACTATCATAGAGGCTTCTCCCTTTATTCTCATGGATGAAGACTTTCCCAAAGTGGCCCTCACAACACTGAGTGCTGCCAGCCTCAAGAGAAAAACAGAATTTTGGAGACAGCTTTTAGGGAAATCTGAAGAACCGATATACAAAAATGAATATATCTTTTCCTCCTTTAGCTTCTTATCCTGAGCATAATGCTGATTTTGTTCAAATCTGAGCCTAGAACCTTTAGAAGCCAGGCACCCCACTCAGGCTAATATGAGGTGTGTAGTCACAGCCGTAGTCATTATCCAGGTCATAGATCGCCTGATCCTTATCCCTCTAAACTGACCAAAAGAAATATAGTGCAAGCTGCATGCACAATTTAAAATTTTACAGAGGTCACATAAAAAAGTAAAAGGGAACAACTGAAATAAACTCAAATAACACTTTACTTAACCCAATATATCCAAAATATTATTGCATCAGCATGGAACAATATTAAAAATATTGTAACAAGCTCTTTTATAGTCTTTTCCTGTGTTAAGTCTTGGACATCTGGGGTGTATTTCACCCTGACAGCACCTCTCAGTTTGTAGCAGTCACATTTCAAATGCTCAGGAGCTGCAAGTGGCCAGTGGCTGCCATATAGGATAGCGTAGTTCCACATCAACTTTAGTTCCAATTGGTGACCTGCATCGATCTCCCTGACTGTATACCCATTCCCAGGTCATTTCCCAGTTGGTTCTGAATGCTCCAAGGGTGGGAGAAATGAAGAAAGATCTTTTCTGAACCCTAGAGAGGCCCTGCCCTCTACAGTGGTGGGCAAGAAAAAGAAGCTGATGAGAATCTCTGCTGATCTGGTGATGGTTGGGTTCAGCATCATCTCAAGATGTGAGCCTATATCACCTTCAGGGAAAACAGAAGAACCCACTTGCTTCTCAGAGTCCTCCCCAAGGCTTCTTACTGCAAGCACAATAAAGTCTAACTCTGTAGACTGCCACCTGGCACTGATTTACCTACTCTCCAGCTTTATTTCTCATGACTTCCCTATGGAACCTTAGCTGAAGCTAGGTCAAAGCAACTTGGCACCCCACAAACATGATAGTCATCTTCCAGCCTCCATAACCTGATATATGCCGTATTTTCCTAGATAAAATGTTCTTAACTGCTCAATTCCCACCCAATTCTGAAGGCCTGTTCTCCATTTCTTCCCTGAAGCCTTCTTTAATGATTCCTGCTTGAAAGGTCTTTGTCCTCACATATCTACAGCACACTTATCAGCAATAACCTGGTCAATGGTTCTATTTTAGGACATGCCTTATTACTTTTCATTTAAGACTGTAAATACCTGAAGAGTTAGGGTCAGAGTCTTGGGTAATAATAATAAATAGTGTTTAAAGTCTATTGAGCATTAGTCTGTTTCAGGCACTGTGCTAAGAATTTCACGTTGAATCCTCACAACAATCTTGGGAAATTATTACAATTTTATAGCTAAGAAAACAGAGGCAAAGACAGACCTTACCCAGTCACACAGCCAAGTGTGGCTTCAAAGCCAGGCAGTTTGAACGCAGAGCCTCCTTCCCAGCCAACCCACAGGTTCGTCCCCCTCTCAGCTGTGGTTGTTCCTTCCCTAACCCGATGCTGTCAACTTGGTAGACATTGAACACGCATTTAATTATACATCAACTACTTGGGGTTTTTTCCAGAACATCTAACAAAGTGTTAGACACAGAATAGCAATTTTATAGATTTAAAAATTAACGCCCTGCACCTGCTAGGCCACCAAAGGACCAGAAGTTCCATGCACAGCCTGGAAGTCCACTCCTCCATCTCCCATGCCCTTGTCTGCCCCTAGAGTCCTGGGCTGCGCCTGCAAAGGCTGCTCCATAACATCAGCTTTCTTCTCAGTCTGGGCAGCATTGTGCAGAAGATACTGGATGATGGGGAGCAAAGATCATCCCCATGGGACACAAGGGGATTTCCCCCCATTTTTATCAACCATATCTGCTTACTTGGGGCTGTGAGGAAATTTAATGTCCCCTCTTGAAACCCCAAAGTCACATACCCGGTTCCTGGGAAGTTGAGATAGTAACAAAGCCCAACGTTTAGGATTACTCTTTGATAAGAGTCTTGTTTAAACAGATCGCGTTGAAAAGCTGGGCTCATCCCCACACCTCTCTCCTTCCTTCCTCTCTGGCTTGCAAGATTGCAAGACTGTGCAGTTCCCTCTGAGATCCGGGCAATGACAGACCAACTGCACCGCGCTTTGAAACCCGCGCCAAGGCGGTTTGCAGCCTGGGTGTCATCCTCGCCTTCCCACTCCCTCTACCCCGTCTTCCGCCGGCCCCCTCGCTCAGCACTGCGCGCTCCCACGGCGGTGGGGGGCGGGGAGGGCACGCTGATGGCACGGTGATGGCTTAGCCCTGTGTCTGGGCACTTCCTACTGGCACTCATTTACATTTTGAAACTAGAGCAAAGTTCATGGGTGTTTGGCTTCTGCACCCCAGGCGTTGCCCCGACCCTGGTTAGAAACACACAGACAATAGCAGCCTTGGGGAACTGCCATTTGAAAATAGCCCGGCCCCACAATATTTTGGAAGCACAGTTCTTTGTGGTGAGTCCCTCGCTTTGCGACAGTAGCTCCACCCAGAGATGTAAATAGCCATGAGAAAAGGCCACTATTAGGTTTTGTGGTGGCAGGTTCTTCCTTTTCCTCCACCAAAGGGTCGCTTGTATTTTTACTTAACTGGAGATCAAAGTGTCCACAAGCACGGAGGCGCTGTGGCCTGCCCTTGAACTCTGAGAGTTCCTTGCTTCCCCCCCACCTTTCAGCACCCTAGCTGCTCTGTCTCAGCACTGTCCCCTGGGTCCCCTTCTGAAGACTGGCCACCCCCGCTGCAAAGTGGGGGTAACACAGGGGTTGGGAGGGTTGAGAGAGGAAGCAAAGCTCCAGGCCCGGCACCGAGCCTCCCTCGACAGCCCCCCGCATCTAGGCCAAGCTTCGGATGGGTCCTAGCGGGTCACTGGAGCTGCCCGAGGTGATGCAGGAGCAGGAGTGAGGGACCCTCTTTTCCCTCCCCTCCAGGCAGATACACTCAGCAGGCAGCCCCAGGGACTGGGCAGGGCCCTGGGGGCTTCAGGTGGAAGCAGCCTGCTCCGAGCCCTAGCCCGTTTGCAGGTTTTCAGGCCCAGCCCTTCAGCGCAGAACTTTTTGTACATTCCACAGCAACTGAGAGGGCTTTTGTCCCCACAGGGAAAGAACAAACAACAAAAGCAATTGTGTGTCTCCTCACAGGCCTGCACAGCTTGGAAATAGAAACTTCTTTCTCCAAGAGACCGTTCTGCCTGAGTGGTGGTAGCCTCACAACCGGGGCGCGGGGTCTGAGTTCCCATGTGTGTGGTCGGGTGCGCGTGACACACACAATACGCTCGTACATGCAAACCCAGAAACTGCTTCTGGTCAGACAGGGCTGGAAGGCAGAGGTGCCAGAGCTACACGGGGACTCGGGAAGGACAGGCAGCAAGCCCCTCTCCCCCCACCAGGAGACCAGGGAGTCCTACGACTTGCACAGGTCACACTGTTCTTCTCAGGCCTCTCAGCCCAGCTCATGAGACCATCAGGCAGCATCAGAGAAAGAGCTATGGCTGTCTAGCCACACAGACAGACGGGGGTCCGTTCAGACACATGGGCTTCCCTGGTGGCTCAAATGGTAAAGAATCTGCCTGCAGTGGGGGAGACCTGGGTTAGATCCTTGGGTTGGGAAGACCCCCTGGAGAAGGAAACAGCTACCCACTCCAGTGTTCTTACCTGGAGAACCCCCATGGACAGTCCAGGTGATGGAGGAAACAGAACAGGCTCTATCTTGAAAGCAGGACTCCATCTCGGGAGGACTGTGGACTTTGAGCTATCTGCCCAGTATCTATGGAAATGACATACCAACTGGAAAACCAAGCCCCCAGAAGGAAGAGCCCCAGGGCTCTCCATCACCTAAAAGAATACCCTAATTATCTGTGTAACCGGATAGAGTCATACATTCTATTAGGCTTCTTGGGGTATGACCACATGCCTACTGATAATTGTCCACTGTTAACTACCTAGGCTTAAGGCATATGATCATGGGTTAACTTTGATTGTATCTTTCTTTTTCCTTTGTTCAGACTAGTTTCAGGGGACCTTATATACTTAGGGTACGTAAGGTTTTCACAAAAACTGGTAGGGGTCCTTGGCTAAGAGGAGACTGCCTTGGGCCCGCTGGTGTAAACTGCACTCCGCCATCTGCATTGTCCTTCTGAGTGAGTTTGTTTCCCAGAATGTGTCTCTACAACACAGGTAGCCCTGGCAGGCTACATTCCATGGGGTCGCAAAATGCTGGACACTACTGAGCCGCTTTCACTTTGATTCAAATACATAGTTATTTATCAAAAGGCCTATCAAAAGGTTGAAACCGCAGATAGCCCATGTGAGACCAATTACATGGAAGAAAGAATTCTGACTGAGAGCGGGTAGGTCTCTCATTTTGCTATGTTCTATCTTTTTTATTTTTCCCTTTTTCTGGTAACAGCCATAAAATGAAGAGCAAAGGTTTGAAGGGTTTTCCATTTTGTTCGTTAAAGGAAAAAGCTTTTCTTATCAAATGAAATTATTACACATCATTTTATTGCCCCCTTGAATAGAGTCACCCAACCTGTTTTCCCTGCACATGTGGCTGCCAGAATGTTCAGTGCTGAGTCTGGGGATCAGTTATAATAACTAATTCAGCCCAGGTGCATCTGGTACTCCTAACAGGTGTGTGCCCTGGGGGTTGCTTTTCTCTTTTGTGTCTTGTTCTGCACGCTCAGTCACTTGGTGGTGTCTGGCTCTTTGCAACCCTGTGGACTGTAGCCCACCAGGCTCCTCTCTCCGTGGAATTTTCCAGGCAAGAATACTGGAATGGGTAGCCATTTCTTACTCCAGGGGATCTTTCTGACCCAGGAGTCGAAGCTGAATCTCTTTCTGAACCCGAACCTGAAGCTGATAAGTTCAGGTACACCTGGGAAGTTGTGTCTTGTTGTATCCCGAGTTTAAGTATCAGGAGCAATCTTTGTGCTGTGAAAAAGCATTCTTCAGCCTGGAGGGGTTGGAAAATGTCAGTGTTGTTTCCAGCTCCACCTGACTGACCAGTTCTACATCAAGCAGGACATCCATCTCTCTCTAGGCCTCGATTCCTCATTTGGGAAATGTGGATTGACCTGCCAGAACCTGTCAAGTTTGCCTGTTACAGAATCACCTGGGACTCATGCAGTTTCCCAGGCCCCTTCCCTGGATTACAGGTGGGAGGAAGCTGGAATCTATATCTTTAAACCAAGCTTCCCAGTAGATTTTTACCTTGTAGCTAGTTTGGAAAACACTGAAACACGATAGTTGCTAAGGTTTGGCTCTACACTATGAGCTATAAATTTAGATAAACAGTTCTTTAGAAAGGTGAAGTATGACAGTGATTTTGAAATGATATGCCTAGTATTTAGTGAATATCATTTATTATGATCCTCAGTTTCCATGTTTAAACACACAAAGGGCACACCTTGTATTTCCCTTTGCAAATAAAAACCCCACCCAGGGGCTGTTCCTCATGCAGCATGTAGCCTTAATCTTGCATTCAGACCTCCCCATTCTTGCCCAGACCGCCCCAGTCTTGCCCAGACCTCCCCAGTCTTGCCCGCAGAGGCCACACTTCTCTAGGAGACACATTTCCCCTGACACAAGACTCGCTCCTCCCTTCTAGTTTCCTCTTTCCCCACCCCACTGTGGGCGCTTACTCAAATGTCACTAATCAGCAAGGCCTTCCATGGGGGCTAATTCGGCTGCCCCCCTCCATTTCCTGCCCTCCTTCCCTGCTTTGTTTTTCTACTCATCACTATCTAACCTACGGAAGAGCACATCTATTTATTTGATTTGTCATCTGTCTCCCCCAACTAGAACACAAGCTCCTTAAGGGCAGAGATTGCCGTATGAATGATCTGTTCCCCACTAGAGCCTCAGTTCCTGGCTGGGACATAGTAGATGCTCAATTAATATTTTTGGAATCAATGAATGATTGATGAAGGATGGGTGAAGGAACGAATAAATGAACTTCCAGGAAAGGCCCGGATGTTTGACCTCCAGCCCCATGCCAGGTTCCAGACATCTTGCAACCAAGTCCCTAGCCTCTTGGCTTTTGCATGCACTGGTCACATCGAAGTCCCATGACTGAGCTGCCTCTTGGGTGGACATTACTGCTTCTTGGCCCCTGGGCAGGAGGCTCCAGTTACCACCCCCAATCCACTCCTGCTCACAGCTGCCTCCCTGATGCCTGACCTGTGTCCTTTGACACAGCTACTCCTCCTCAGTTTCTCTGTTGCCCTTTCCTCTTAGGACCCAGTGAGACCTTGGTCATCTTTGCTCCAGTCTGGGGTTATCTAGCTTCCAGCCATACTCATGCTGCTCCTGCTGCTAAGTCGCTTCAGTCGTGTCCTTCTCTGTGTGACCCCATGGACTGCAGCCTACCAGGCTCCTCCATCCATGGGATTTTCCAGGCAAGAGTACTGGAGTGGGGTGCCATCGTCTTCTCTGGCCATACTCATAAACATTTTCTAAAACAAAATTTTCTCATTAAAAAGAGAGGAGATAACAGATGCTGGGATCCAATTCTCAGCTAGAAGGATGAAACAACAGTTGCAGGGCCAGGAAGGAGGTGAGATTAAGCTGCGGCCTTTAATCTGGGGCCCAGAGAGACCTTGGGGCCTGGGTTCAGGCTCTTGTGGCTCTTCTATTTTAACTGGCTTCTGTGATATTTGATGTAAATGAGCATTTGAATTAGGAGGAAATGGTTATGCTTGCTTGCTGCAGAGAGTTTAGAATAAACACATAAAAAGAAAGACACAATCGCTATCACAGAAAATTTAATAGTGCCAGGCATTGTTGTAAGTGCCTTTACATGTATCAACTTACTGAAGACCACAACAACATGTAAAAGCAAAAACATTACCGTGCTTCCAAAATCAGGAAATATGGCCTGCACAACAGTCAGGCAAAGCAAAACAAAACACAAAACATTTTGCAACCTGAAATAAACCAAAATAACAACAGATTCACCCCTGACTGGTTGAGACTTCCCTGGTGGTCCAGTGGTTACAAATCCGCCTTGCAATGCAGGGGATGTGAGTTCACTCCCTGGCCAAGAAATTAACATCCCACATGCCTCGGAACAACTAAGCCCACACACCACAACGAAAGATCCCACAATGCACATCTTGTGCTGCAACTAAGACTTAACAACTAACCGTAATACAGCCAAATGAATAAATAAAGAACTTCAAAACAAAACAAAAAAACCTGACTGCTTGTGATACCCAAAGAATAAAATCTGGATTATTTCTTGTGAACCTGGACTCCTTAACAAAAACAATTATTTAATGTCTGAAGACACCATGACCTTTGTGAATGTGATCATTGCGTGAGAAGGTTTTTTTAAAAATAATGAGCAAACTAATGTATATGTGGTAGCTATACTATTTTTCTAGTTGCTGTAGCAAATTACATAGCAAAGACTCTTGCAGTCTTTACAAGTAAAATTTTCCTTTCCTTTTCTAAAGCCTATGTCTCAATTTTTCTTTGATTAAACTATGATGCAATTTTGCCCAATTATTGTCCATTTTAGAGATGAGAAGACTGAGGCACAGTGACTCGGAGAGACTGAATGGCATGTGATTGACATGAATTCACACAGGCACTCTGCTCCAAACACACCCTCCCCCATAACTTAGCCACTCAACATCACCAATGTTAACCCTTTAATGCTTAAACTGCTGTTCCTTTTCACTTACATATATCTTTATTTTATTTTTCAGCATAAGAATGAGCCTGCCTCCATTTTCACTACATCTTCTTCAGCCCAATTTTTTTACCATCATCTGTCACCTCGCTGTGCATCATCCAGTATTACCAGTCTTAGATCTTTCCAATTCTGTACACTTGTGTGCAGCCTTTCTATGCCAAGTGTTGCTGTGTGAGGGAGGAGAGATGAAAACGCCAGGGTATCTCTCTTCCAGGAGCTCACTGGCTAGTGTGTGATTCTCAATTCTGGCTGCATACTAGGATCATCTGAAGAACTCTTAACATGTATCCAGCCACCCCAACTAAGACCACTCCCTGCAACAGGGGTCTGGGCATCAGCATTTTTGAAGCTTCCAGGTGATTTCAGTGTCCAGTCAGGGTTGAGATTTCAAGGTCAGGTGACATATGCTCCCACCAGATGTGCTAACACCTGCCCTCTCTGAAGCTCCCTTCCTGCTTCTTGGGCCTAGACTCCAGCAGCTTCCCTGTGTTTGCAGAATTAACCCATTTAGTTTCTGCCCTTAGGCCTGATAGACTTCAGCATCAACAGGCATAGGTTTGGGAGCTTCCTACCCACAGAGATTACCCTCTTCTTCCAACTCTTCTGTGTCGTTAGGTAGAGAAAAGTGACCAGATATTAGGAAGTGGTTCAGGAGAGACATCACAGGCTTGGGAATCAGAAGGTCGGGGCATTAGTCCTCTCTTGGAGCACATATGACCCTGGCCCAGTCACTTGACCTCTCTAGAGGATGGTAGAAACATGAACAACTTAGCTTGTTCCATTCAATACCTGTAACCGATGGGTCAGTTCCGAGTTTCAAGAAAATCCATAAACTTGTGAAGTGACCACAGATGCTGCTGGTCCATGCCATGCCTTTGTACAAATCCAGATAAATTCTGAATGTTAGTAGCCCCTCAGCTGCACACTCTTAAGCAAAGAACAACTTGAACAATTAAACCTAACCTGGAAAGAACTTTTTTTTTTTAAGGCCTTAATTTTTGCTTTTTTTTTTTTGAAATCACTATTTTATTTACTTATTTATGGCTGCGCTGGGTCTTCGTTGCAGAGTGCAGGCTTTCACTAGTTGCAACGAGCTGGAGCTACCCTCTATTGTAGTGTGCAGGCTTCTCATTGCTGTAGTTTCTCCTGTTGCTAGCGTGGGCTCCAAAGCTCTGGCTCACTAGTTGTGGTGCATGGGCTTAGTTGTCCCACAGGATGTGGGATCTTCCTGGACCAGGGATCTTGGAACCCGGGTCCCCTGCATTGACAGGCAGATTCTTTACCACAGAGCCACCGGAAACCTAAAGGAACTTACTTTACATGAAATTGAGCTGACAAGAAAACACTGAGCCTGGGCCTTCATTTGAGCTGAAATGAAGGGATTGCCCATGGGAAAGGGTGGAGGAGAGAGAGGAGGCTGCTGCAGAAACTCATGCAGCTTCAAATGACTGAGTGGACTTCTCTGGAGATCCAAGATTCCATGCTTCCACAGCATGGGGTGGAGGATTAATTCCTGGTGGGAGAATTAAGATCCTGCATAAATAAATAAAAGTGACTTGTGAGCAAGGCTGGGCCAATCACGCAGCACACCACCAGCCTGCCCACTCCCAGCAATCCACTGCGACTGAGAACTGGTTTGTAAAGCTAGCAACACAGGCATCCTTGCCTGCATTCACAGCTTTGCAAAGAGAGGTTGTTAAATAAAAAACAAACCTTAAACATAATCATCACAGCTGCAGACATTAACCTTTCTGAAATGGGGCAGAGCATCTATGAGCATTTGTGAAACCAGGCAACTTGGCTGAGATACTCCCATTCCCACTCTGCTTTTTTCTCCCATCCTTTGTGTCTAATGAACTTTTGTCCATGTCCAGTGCTCCTGGCTCCCTGCTTGCCATGTTCCTTCCCTCAGTCACCCCACCCTCCTTTCATTCCCAGTCTACCCTTTCAGTTAACTTGAAAAGTTGTTGGGAAGACTGTAGACTTTGCAATCAAAGAGATCTGGGTTAGATTCCCAGTGAATTGCGCACACTTGCATGCGTGCATGCTCAGTCCCTTCAGTTGTGTCCTACTCCTTGCAACCCCATGGACTATAGTCTGCCAGCCTCCTCTGTCCATGGGATTCTCCAGGAAAGAATACTGGAGTGGGTAGCCATTCCCTTCTCCAGGGGATCTTCCCAACCCTGGGATCGAAACTGCGTCTCTTATATCTCCTGCGTTGGCAGGCAGGTTCTTTACTTAGGGCAGTTACAAAACTCATGTAAGCCTCAGCTTCCTACTCTATAAAATGGGGATTATGACACTTAGCTGACACAGTGACACTTGGCTGATAGGGTTGCCGTGATCATGATTTAAACTAAACAAAAATATACACACAGTGTCAGGCATATGCTGTACTGTGCTAAGTTGCCTCAGTCGTGTCTGACTCTGTGAACCTATGGACTGTAGCCCACCAGGCTCCTCTATCCACGGGATTCTCCAGGCAAGAATACTGGAATGGATTGCCATGCCCCTCTCCAGGGGATCTTCCTGACTCAGGGATTGAACCCATGACTCTTATGTCTCCTGCATTAGCAGGTGGGTTCTTTACCACTAGCGCCACCTGGGAAGCCCATTGGGCACATAGTAGGTGCTCAATAAATTCAGATTCTACCAATTTCTCTCTGGAAATGTTTTGCCCTCATTTAGTTAAGTTCTTGGAGGAGAACATGGCCACCCACTCCCGTATTCTTGCTGGAGAATCCCATGGACAGAGGAACCTGCTAAGGCTACATTCCATTATAAATTTGGTTTTGGGTTTTTTTTGCTGTGCCACACGGCAGTTGGGATCCTAGTTCCCTGATCGGGGATGGAACCCATGCCCACTACAATGGAAGCACAGAGTCTTAACCACTGAACCACCAGGAAAGTTCCTGGATGTTTATACTTTTTATTATTAAAAAGCATTTTTTTTTACTATAACAGCAGTGTGTGTTAATTTGCTAAAGACCCAGAGAAGCAAAGGGAAAACAAAAAACCCCACAACCGCCCCCTCCATCTGTACATGTACAGCAGCAGCCACTTGTTGAGTGATATAAGTGAGGCAGCTGCTAAGCCCGTTTGAACATTTAATCCTTCTGACTCTATAAAATTGGTGTCATTTAAATCTCCATTTAACAGATGATTAAACAAAGTCTCAGAAAGACCAGATGTGCTGCCCAAGTTCACACAGCCAATAAGGAGCAGAGCTGGGATTTGCAAGGCGTTATGTCTTGATAAGAAACTTTCAGGTGGCGGAGAAGATATTAATATTTGGGAGCTGAGGAGCTTTTCGGGGGCTCAGAAATCTCAGTCCTTCAGCAGCCTCCCTCTCCAGAGATCCCTGCTTGCTCCGCTGTTCCTGGCCTCACCCACCTGCCCACATGTGCCAGTTCCAGCAACTGCCTCATCTTTGCCAGCTGCAAGCAGCCATATATTAGTATGTGCTGTATATTATTAATATATAATTAATACAACCCTGTGGGGGCTACTACAAAACGTGGACAGAACTCTCCCTGGGAGGGCTGCTGACACAGAGCCAGAGGTCCTGCCCGTCACTGCCTTGCAGGATGACCTTGGATGGATCCCTTGAGAGTCCTCATCTCTCAGGGGAGTAATAGCAATCAGTAATAGCAATCAGTTTTTCCTGTAGTTCTAAAGAAGGAAAAGTATATAAGACCACCCAGATAGTTTACTTTTTTTAAACTTTTTGTTTTGTATTGAGGTATAGCCGATTAACAACGTTGTGATAGTTCCAGGTGAACAAGAAGGGATTCAGCCATGCATATCCATGTATCCATTCCCTCCAAACTCCCCACCCATCCAGCCTGCCACATAACATTGAGCAGAGTTTCATGTACTATAGAGTAGATCCCTGTTGGTTATCCATTTAAATATAGCAGTGTGTACATGCCTAGCCCTAACTCCCTAACTATCCCTAATCCCCACCCTCCCCCTAGCAACCATAAGTTCATTTTCTAAGTCTGTGAGTCTCTGTTTTGTAAGTTCATTTGTATCATTTCTTTTTAGATTCTACATATGAGGGATATCATATTACATTTCTCCTTCTCTGTATGACTTGCTTCACTCACTATGACAGTCTCGGGTCTATCCATGTTGAAGACCATCCAGATAGTTCAAATGCCATATAACAGTTACTGAAATAACTACAGGGAAGAATAATCTGCATATAATGTATTTACAACGTTCAAAGGGCATTTGATGAATTGAGATTAGGAGCAATGAACCAACCAATACCAAAGTCGCCTTAAGTCATGGTACAGGAGTAGGCAAATGCTTACTGATCAGAAAATTTACCTGACATGCAAACACACAACAGGTAGGTTCAGTGTGGCAGTGGATGGGGGGAAGCCGAGGGTGAAACTGAGATTGGCTGTAGTCAGATGAATCTGGGCTGAGAAATCCCCACTTTTGTCTGATCCTGTAGGACCCTTCCCGGAAGAGGCTGAGCTCCCTGATCTTAGTCTACTTTGTTTAGAGTTTCTGAAACCTGCGCTTTGTCTAAAGGTCAATTACATCTCACTGAATCTCAGAATAAGAAGATTAAAATGAGAAACAGGAGGAGAGGGTGGGCTAAGGCTGCCTGCAGATGCTCAAAACCCCAGGAGAGGGTCCTCCTGATGTCCTCATCTGAGCATGGGCTCCCTAACCAGCCAAGTATGCTCAAATCAAGCCACCCGTTGTTCAGACTCATGGCTTGCTTAGTGTAAAGCCCTCAGAAAAATTGGTCTTAGGTGGCCAAAAAGCACATGAAAAGATGCTCAACATCACGAATTATTAGAGAAATGCAAATCAAAACTACAAGGAAGAATAACCATCATCAAAAATCTACAAACTATAAATGCTGGAGAGGGTGTGGAAAAAGCAAACCCTCCCACACTGTTGGTGGGAATGTAAATTGATACAACCACTATGGTCCTTAAAAAACTAAAAATAGAGCTACCATTGTTGTTGTTATTGAGTTGCTTGGTTGTGTCCGACTCTTTGCAAACCCATGCAGCACGCCAGACTTCCCTGTCCTTCACCATCTCTCAGAGCTGGCTCAAACTCATGTTCATTGAGTCAGTGATGCCACTATCATCTACCGTATGATCCCACAATCTCAGTCCTGGGCACATGTTCAGAGAAGGCCATAATTCAAAAAGACACATGCACCCCAATGTTTACTGCAGCACTATTTGCAATAGCCAAGACATGGAAGCAATCTAAATTTCCATCAATGGATAAACGGATAAAGAAGATTTGGTACATATATGCAATGGAATATTAGTCATAAAAAAGAACTAAATAATGCCATTTGCAGCAACATGGATGAACCTAGCAATTGTCCTGTGTGTATAGTGTTTTTTTGGCTGTGTGGCACATGGGATCTTAGTTCCCCAACCAGGGATCGAATCCATGACATGGAAGCATTGAGTCTTGACCACTGGGCTGCTGGGGAAGTCCCTGCAATGTCATCATACTGAGTGAAGTAAGTCATTTAGAGAAAGACAAATATCATATGCTACCACTTATATGTGGAATCATTTTCAAAAATGGTACAAGTGAACTTTTTTACAGAACAGATATAGAATTACAGATGTAGAAAACAAACTTCAGGTTACCAAGTAGGGAAGGGGCATGGGACAAATTGGTAGATTGGGATTGACATACATACTACCATATACAAACTAGATAACTAATAAGGACCTACTGTATATCACAGGGAACTCTACTCAATGCTCTGTGATGACCTATATGGAAAAGTAATCTAAAAAAGAATGGATATATGTATGTATATAACTGATTCATTTTGCTGTTCAGCAGAAACTAACACATTATAAATTAACCATACTCCAATAAAAATTAATTTATAAAAATAGAAGCCCGGTGGTTTTCAACCACCAGCTTCTGCAACAGGAAGAAGAAAGTACTCTATTTCTTCCGGGCTCCAACAGCCTCTGAAAACAATGCCGTTTCTGTTTCAGACAGTGATGTCCTGAAATAACCTGCCCATCCCTCCAGTTCTGCTCACACCTAGTCAATAATTAATCAGTCAACTAGCATTTTTGGAGACACCAGTGAAGACCTGGTGTTATTTAGACCTAAAAAGATACTCTGGGTTCACAACCCTATCCCTGCCCTCTATGAGTTTAGCATCCAGAGGGTGTTTGAATCACCTAGGAGCTGGGCACCATGGGCACAGGAGAAAAAACAGTACAGGAAATGCCTTCCCTAGCATCAGGTTGAGCAAAATACCACCCTGATGACATTCGCCTGTGTCTGCAAATGTTTACCCAGGTATGGCATCGCGTGGAGCCTTCATTATACACCTAAGTTTGCCTTTGCAGGCTGCATTGTGCTTACACATTTCCCAGGACTGAGAAAGGGAAGGCAAGGAATATTAATCAGTTGCTAACCAGTCAGCCCTGTGCTGGCAGCTTCGCAGGTGTCATTTCATCTCCACAATCACCAGGTGGGAAATCTCATTGTTCCTGCTTACTTCAGAGTTGGCAGCCCTGAGGGCCTAGGGCTCAGGGGCTGAGGGCACATGCTCGTGAGTGAGTGGGGGTGGGGGGCTTAAGGAAGGTTCCAGCTCCTGAAGAAAGGGCCTTGGGTGCTGGCTAAGGAATGGGACTTCTTCCTGGAAGCTACAGGGGCCACAGAAGGATGAGTGTGAGAAGAGGCATGTGATCAAATCTGCAGGAAAGCTTTCTGACAGCCATGTGAGGGCTGGTGGGGATGGAGGATGAGGAATGTAGAATGAAAACAGGAGAAGGGTTCTGGACCAGCAAATCCATTGTCCACACCCCCTCGCTACCCTCAGCCCCTAAACTCACACATAGGGTAATGGTCTCTGGATTCAAATCAAGTATTTCAATAACCCAATTTAAAATTTTACACTCTAGTCAGTGGCCCCTGTATTAATCTGGACAGTCAGAATTGGCTAAACTGAGTCAACTAAAAGAAAGAAGCTTGTGCTGTGGGCAACAGCCCTGGTAGGTGGCTGCTATGCGGACAGGCTTGATGAGATTTGGCATTATGGATGAGGGAGTTGGGGGCAGGGGAGGGGCAGGAAGGCCCTGGGGTTTGGATTTAGTCAGGCTTTGAATTCTGACTTGTCCATTGAGAAAGTCATTTAATCTCTCTGGTCCTGTTGATGCCTCAACTTGTCCATAGGACAGATTTCATCATCCTGGTTTTGTGACTGTGTAGTGAGAGCATTCTCAGTGCCCACCGCCTCAGTGGTGCCCAGGAAATACCCGCTGATGTCATCACTTGCACCTGGGTGCTCTACAGGGCCCGCGCAGGCCAGCTTGGCTCTTCCCCATGGAGCAACAGTGCCTCTTGGTGGCTAAATGGGGAATGACAGGCCCTCCAGGTGCCAGGGCCCTGCTCCTACCCACGCCACACCCCACGGGTTAGAAGTCTCCTTAGTCCTACCCAATCAGGCCCATCCAGCACACACCTCTCACGAGAGCCCACTCTCATGCTCACCAGCAAGCGACAGGCTCAGCTGTCCCCAGTACGAGAGCACCTCAAATCTAGTGGGAACCACGAGCGAGGAAGAAAACACAACCTTCAGTAGCCTGATAACAGTTTTCTAGACGTGACCATGACCTCCAAGCCCTCCCACCCTACCCCCAAGAATTATGAGTTGAAAGCAAAATGCCAGCTGCACAGACAGGCAGCCCTCAAAGAAAACAAGGAAGGAAGGATTCCATTCAACAAATACATCCACGGCTCCATCCAGGCCCCTGGCTCCAGGGCTAAGCCACAGCTACAAGGGTCAGCACAAAAAAAAAGAAAAAAAGCTCTGACCTCAAGCGCTGACTATTAAGTGGAGAAATGACATCATCAGATACATAATTACAGACTGTAACAAAGACACGAAGGAAAGGTTCCAGGTGCTGACCCCACCGAAGAAAAGATAAACTGTGTTCCTTGCTGCTCCCATGGGCCTCACAAGCACCCTGCTGGTTGATGTGCTACCCCTAGGCTCTGTGCATATAGCATGTACTTAAATGTTCACTGCTGGAATTGCCTGGTGGTCCAGTGGTTAAGAATCTGCCTGCCAATGCAGGAGACATGGGTTTGATACCTGGTCCGGGAGGATTGCATATGCTGAGGGGAAACTAAGCACATGTGCCCGTTGTGAAGCCCGTGCACCCTAGAGCCTGTGCCCCGCAATGAGAGAAGCCACTACAGTGAGAAGCCCGAGCACAACTAGAGAAAGCCTACAAGCAGCAACAAAGACCCAGTGCAGCCAAAAATAAAAGATAAATAGATGTTCACTGCTTTCGAAGGTGGGCCATATGGCTCGGGGCTGTCTACCCCTCCACCTGGTAGACAGGAGTCAGGGAAGACATCAATGAATGAATAGGCTTTAATAAGTGCTGGTTTTACAAACAGAGCATTCCCAGAAGCAGGAGCAGCATGTTCAAAGGTTCTGAGGTGGGATCTCATAGAGAACTTTGCTGCCCAGAAATCGAGAGTGAGGGTGGCAACACTAAAGCAGTAGGCAGGGGTCAGGCCCCTAGGCTCTGGAGCCATGGTCAGTAGTGCGGCCTTGATCAGAACAACAGTGGGAAACCACGTTCATCGCTCCTGCCTCTGCTGTCCACCCACACACCCTGCCTACCCCGGAGACTAGTGGAGACAAGCCCTGTCTTGCTGCCTCCTCTGCCCAGCACTGCCCAGGGGACCTTCATCAAGTCTTTTCCAGAGCCCAGTCTTTTTTTCCAAAGCCCCAGTCTTTTCCAGAAGTCTTTTCTTCTTCTCCCAATAGCATCCTATCAAACTGTGTCTGAGATGTTTTTTCCCTTTCCTTTCTTCCTCTCTACTTTCCATAGTAAAATCCTGCTAAATTCAAAGCCATATTCTTGCTTTTAAGCTGCAAGTGTTTCCTGCCAGCCCTGTGTGCCCAGCCCTGTGGTAAGGTGAACCTGGGGATAGAAGAGAAAATACCCTCCTTCCTTACCCTGAAAGGGCTTCTCATGTTGTCCTGAGGCCAGGGACCACCTCTCAGCTGGAGACACTCACATCTGAGCCCTCTCCATGGAAACTACACTTATCAATGCCCTCTTTCTCCTTCTGAATGTTCAGATCCTCACCTAGAAGTCAATCTGCTGGGCAGTCAGCTCATCTGATTAATGACTTGAGACACGCAGGCAAAGACTCCTGGACCTGGAGTCTAAAAACCTGGATTTGCAGCCTAGACCTGCCATATTTTAACTGTACATCCTGAAACAAACTTCTTAACTTCTCTGGACTATGGTTTCTTCGTTAATAAACTGAAGGTTAGCAAGACTTTTTCTCCCTTCTTTGACTACCTCTCCTCCTCACCTTCCCTGGTGGCTCAGAGGGTAAAGCCTCTGTCTGCAACCCAGGAGACCTGGGTTCGATTCCAGGATCAGGAAGATCCCCTGGGGAAGGAAATGGCAACCAACTCCAGTACTCTTGCCTGGAAAATCCCATGGACAGAGGAGCCTGGTGGGCTACAGTCCATGGGGTCACAAAGAGTCAGACACGACTGAGTGACTTCACTTTCACTTTCTTAGCAAGACTTTCTCTGCCTTCTTTGCCTACTTTATAAAGATCAAACAAGGCTTTGTAGTGGTTCCAGATGAGGGTCCAGAGACATGTAGCATCCATGAGAGCCTTTTCACCAGCCCACAATGGGCTTCCCAGTTGGTGCTAGTGGTGAAGAATCTGCCTGCCAATGCAGGGGACATAAGAGACATGCGTTTGATCCCTGGGTTGGAACATCCTCTAGAAGGAGGGCATGGCAACCCACTCCAGTATTCTTGCCTGGAGAATCCCATAAACAGAGGAGCCTGGTAGGCTACAGTCCATGGGGTCACAAAGAGTCGGACACGACTGAAGCGATTCAGCACACATGCATAATAAGATGAGAAAAATAAGGACAATGGAGAGAGGCTTTTATAAACGGAGATTTATTCAACTTACAGTGTGGCCTTTATTCTGCAACTGTTTCCTTCTTTACATTGAAATTACATTTACTTTATTATTTTATGAAATGATGTTGGCAGGTTTTTTTTTTTAATGTTTTTACTTGCCAAAAGGTAACTACTCAATGTGCAGGGGGTTTTACTAGTCTATGAAACCCCCAATCCTCCTGAGTAAAGGAACCAGAAAGCTTCTGCAACCCCACGGTATTCCTATCTTCCTTCACAAGCCTCGCTGCCTGGACTGCTGGTCACAGCCTGGATTCTTGGCTTCTCATCTTGGCTCTTGGAATCAGACTTTAGGTTTAACCACTAGCTATGCACTACCTAGCTGTGTGTGTCTTAAACACATCGCACATGGTCTCTATACTATAACGTGTGTAGCAACACAAAGATTAAACATGAGTCACAATGCCAGCAGTGATTATTATACTATTTTTCTCCCAGCCCAGCTCACCAGCTCCCAGCTGCCTGTGCCAAGTCTTAAGCCATTATGCCCTTTGCTTTTCTTTCTCCATCTTCAAGGCCTTTCCAGGTCTGCCCTTCGGAGCTAAGAAGCCGTTGACTTCTCCTGCCAAGTTCTTAGAAAAACATACGGAACTGGTCCTAACAGAAAGAAGAAGAGGGACTTTGACTGTAATTTTCTTTTTTCATTAAAAAAAAAAAGAAAAACTATCCATGGACTCTCAGATGAGGAATTGCTTTTAGGTTCTCAGTGATTATTGGCCACAGCTAAGCCAGGAAGCCAACTTCGGAAGCAAAGAACCTGAGAGAAGCACTGTTTGGTGGGAGCCAAGGGTTGTGTTTTTAAGGGAAATTTTTCCTACCTTAGTATTCCTTCTTTGGGACCAGACTCCTAATCCCTTCCACTCCTGTCAAATCTGTGTGCTCCCAGCTGTTTGCCGAGAGGACAATACTGCTCTGGTCTTGCTCGTGGTTACGGAGCACAGGGAGCCGGACCGCACACGTGTCCTGGACAGCACACGTGTCCTGAGCCTCTTCTTCCAGTACGAGAGGGCTCGCGCTCACCCCTGGGTTAGCACTAGAAGGCAAGACGCTCAGCCCTGGGCTTCTGGAACAAGCTGATAATGCCAGCTAGTTTCCACCTCCACTATCCTGGGCGTCAGCTGCTGACACAATCTGTAGAGATAGGCAGAGGTAACATGCTTTTGCTCTTTTTTTATTTTCAATTTTTAAAAATTGAAATATAGTTGATTTAGGGCTTCCCTAGTCACTAAGCGGTAAAGAATCCCCCTGCCAATGCAGGATTTACAAGTTTGATTCCTGGGTTGGGAAGATCCCCTGGAGTAGGAAATGTCAAGCCACTCCAGTATTCTTGCCTGGAAAATTCCACAGACAGAGGAGCCTGGCAGGTTATAGTCCATGGAGTCACTAAAGAGTTGGACACGACTTGGTGACTAAACATCAACAACAAATAGATGGTTTACAATATTGTGTTTGTTTCAGGTGTACAGCATAGAGATTTGGTATTTTTACAGATTATATTCCATTATAGGCTATTACAGGATAAGGGGTATACTTCCCTGTGCTATACAGTAAAATCCTTATTGCTTATCTATCTGCTCTATAGTAGTCTGTGTCTGTTAAAAGCATGTCTCTAATTTGTCTCTCCCCTACCTGCCTCTTCTCTTTGCTAACCACAAGTTTGTTCTCTGTGTCAGTCTAGCTCCTTCCCTCTGCAGTTCCCTAGGCTCTGCTCTCCTCTCTGGGCAGCCTGAACCCCAAGCCTGGTGGCCAGATGCCTCAGCCAGGTTGTCAGTGTGCCCAGGAAAAAGAGGAATCAGGTCTCACCCAGCGTTAAAAGTAAGAGTCCTGAGAGTCACCCCAATTGGCCAGCTCTTCCCACCCGGAATGTTCTTCCTGCCAACACCACCCTTAAAGCCATGTCCACCTGAAGGCCCCACCTCCTCTGCAGCACACACTCTTCCCCACGGGGCTCCTGCAGGACACTGTGCCCTGGTGTGGAGGGAACCAGTGAGCAAGCATCCGCGTCTGCACAAATCCATCCTCTCTTGGGGTGGCCACATTTTCTCAGTCTGTATCTACCCTTGTGCTCCAGGTGGACTGTGGAATGGGCCAAGTGCCATGACCCCCGACAGGAGGGGACATGTGACTCTGGTCTCCCTAGAACAGGCCCTAAAGGACTGAGCCAACAGAGCCTGGAGCACGAAGGTACACAGGTTATACTGACTGCAAGTCTTTATTACTCTCCAGAGATTCAGATGAGTAGGTAGCAAATTGCATTAATTATTAGACAGAATGAGTTACTCCCTTATTCTCTCAGACCCTGACAGAAAAAGCAGCCTTCAAGAGCCACACACTGTGCAATGAGACCTCAACTGAAATGAATAAAAATCTGTTGAACGTGTTCTTTAATTCATGACATATTGTTTGAGCATCTACTATGCACCAGAAAATGTTCTAGATAGTCAAGATATTTCAGTGAATTCCATGGTCTCTCTCTCGCACCTTCTCATGGAGGTAGAGGTTTACTTGCTAAGTCGTGTCCAACTCTCTGTGACCCCACAGACTGTAACCACCAGGCTTCTCTGTCCATGGAATTCTCCAAGCAAGAATACTGGAGTGGGTTGCCATTTCCTTCCCCAGGGGATCTTCCTAACCCAGGGATCAAACCCGGGTCTCCTGCACTGCAGGCAGATTCCTTACCAACTGAGCCACCCTTACTTTCTATATAATGTTCTGCTTCTTCCTTGGGCACAGGGTTATTTGTAGGATGAGTACAGACCCTCACAGGCACTCGGATGGGGAGGGGTGGGCTGCCCCAGATGGCTCCAGTCCTGGGATCCTGCCTCCAGCCACCAGATAGATGTGCCATGCTGCAGGCAGAATCCAGGGTGAATGGGAGAGCCCCAGAGGACTGACTGTCTGTGCCAGGACGTACCTGGATCGAGGGTCAGTGAGAGGCTCACCTCTGCTGCTACCCGTCGAATGCACCGCGACACCGCCAGCCCAGGGACAGCTGCAGGACACATGCTCAACCACAACCCTCCCTGGGTCTGCACCCAGGGGGAGGCAGCAGGGTGGGCAGAGAGGGGCAAGCCAGGCAGGGCCCAGGGAGCCGGAGGGCAGGGAACAGACAGCCAAGGACCTATCGCAGGGAGGCAGGGAGGCATCGAGAAGCAGACTGTGTGTGCATAGGTGAGACTCCAAGCCTGAGTACATGCTTCACTATCCCTTCAGACTTCACCTGTAAGATACAAATTCAAAGATAACATCATTAAGAATGGTGAAAGAAAAAAAAAAAAGAATGGTGAAAGTATTCCTAAAATTATCTTCTTGAATAGTTCTTAAAGTAACTAAAGGTAAAACTGTCAAGGTAGTTGCTACAGAGCATTAACCCTAAGTGTGGGACCCTTCTGAGCCTGGAGCCCTCCTGAGTGTGTGTGACCGTAACCACAGCTGGTTACCCACCCAAGGCTACAGTTCTCAACACACATATCTTTCGACTGCGGTCCTCAGCAAAGTCTCTTGTCCCACTTGATCCTATCAGAGCTGAGATGGGTCTTGAGACTAGCATTCGGGGAGGCGCCAAGCTCCCCGCGGTAATATTAGAGCATTGGCGAAGGTGATGAGTGTGGTTGAACATCTTCAGATTCCCATGACTGCCACCTCATCATGTTTCTCCAGATGCTAAAAGGCACCTCAGGGTCTTAGGAGTCTCATTGTTTGTGTCAGAAGTAATAACTTGCATTTTATTTGTTTTTAAAAATTGGATATGCTTCCATTTGCCAGCCTCTGAGATCAGACCTATGTTTCATGATTCTCAGTATGCTTTGAGAAACGTCTCAAAGCCATAAACACTTCCCTTCTCCCCCCCACCCCACCACCTGAGGTGTAGTTTAACGCTAGTACTTAATACCACTGATTACTGGAGGGCCCTCCTGGGAACATCTTTTCTGTTAGGCTCCATTTCTCAGCCTAAGGGATTTGGTGAATATGCACCCACTCTTCATTATGGAAAATCCTGAAGGCCTCTGAAGAAAAAGGAAAGCAGGTTCCCAGTTAAACGTTAACAAAGTAACAGAGAGAAAGTACTAGGAAAGTTTTCACTTTGATTTGTGGGAAATTCCTCCTAAGAATGAAAAAAAAAGTCCCTAAGCAAGGCAGCTTAATACCCAAACATAACACGAGGCAACAGAGAGCGCTTATATTGAGTCATGTGGTCATACAAGCATAGCTGAATAAATCCCAAATCTTTGCTGGGACCCTGCTTCCTACATCTGTGCCGAAACTGGCACCCGCAGGACTGGCAGGCACAGCAGAGGGCTGCCTGGGCCAGGCAGCAGTGCAGCAGGAATGTCCCTTCAAAGGGCCTCCTTAGCCAAGAGCCTTGGCAGGGCCAGGGGCCAGCGAGAAGGGCACAGTGGACTCTTCCTTGTGCCCACCGCCCCAGACCGTGTGCCTCCACTGTCTGAGAGCACTGCCCAGGCTCTGAGGGAGGCCCTGAGGGAGGTGGCCGAGGCCCTGCAGTCAGGTGGGTGGGGTTTGGAACCACTGTTCTTTGAACATTTATGCCAATGTGACCTCATTGGCTGAGCATTAGGCTGGAGAAGCTAGATATTCCTGTTTAAATTCAAACCCAAAAGACACTCTAAGGGGTGATTTCTGAGGGGCAGCGGTGGTGGTAAAACCAGTCCACATTTGCTTGTCTCCCATCTCTTGTGGAGAGTAAATGCTTCGGCCTTTCCTAGGTTGTGGGGGAAAATTTTAGGAATCATCTTTGGTTTTCCGGCAGGTTTGGGGTTTTTTTGGCCACCCAGGCAACATGTGTAACTTCCGCCAACCAAGGATGGAAACCCCCACAGAGTCTTAACCTCCGGACCACTACGCAAGTCTGTCATCTTTGGTTTTGATGAGCTATACCCACTGCAGCCAGCAGAGGGGAGTACTGCGTTTCAGAGTGGGCAGTCTAAGACCTACTAAAAGAGTTTAAGCCCCCTCCTCACTCCCCACTCACCTCATATTCTTAGTTACTTGTCTAAAAGAAAGGTCTTGTTTTCTTCTGTTTTCTAATTCTCAGAAACCTTAAATTCTGAAATGATTCTATGGCTGTTGTGAGAGAAAAAAGATTTTCTTCATGCGGTTGGCTTTGAGTAGAATTATACCATCCTAGATACCACCATCACGAGCCCCCAGGCCAAGGCCAACGGGACTTTCTTTGTCTCCTTCAATGTCGTACACCATCTCTTCTCTCTTTCCCCTCTCACGGTCATTTGAAGCTTGCTCTTTAGTTCTGTAATGCCAGGCTCTACGTTGTTTAGTGAGTAAGTCGTGTCCCACGCTTTGTGCTCCCATGGACTGTAGCCTGCCAGGCTCCTCTGTCCATGGGATCTCCCAGTCCAGAACTGTCAGGGAACATTCGGCAGGAGGCTTCCTGTGTGCTGTTTTCTGATGTCCCTTAACCATCCCTGAATATTCAGAGATGAGTGGAGAGGCACACATTCTTAAAGTAAAAGTAACTATTTACAGCCTTCTTCCCTCTCTGATATGGAAAGTGAGTTTTACAACCCCCTCTCAATTAGATGGATTCTAGCCCTATGTTTCCTGGATAAGTTGTAAGATTTTTGATCTTTATCTTTGCTGAAAAGGCTATCTTGTAAGACAGTATATATATGCCCACATTATGCTGAATAAACGCCTTTGCTCCATCAGAGCTTTGGCTCCTCATTTCTTTTCTCCCTCTTCCTTTTTCTCTATTTCTCTCCTTCAGGCCAATCTCATAGAGCGCGAGAGTCCATTGTGCTCACTAACCTGCCCAGGCTTTCAAGTCCCCCATGCGAGGGCCCCGTGCCTAACGTGTAGTGACACACACCTCGTGTCAGAGGTTTTATTGACTCCTCGCGTAAACTAGGGGATATCGGCCTCTTTTTCTTTCCTTTATTTTCTTATCATCGACTCTGCACCCCCAAGCCCTGGCCCATTAAAGGGCCATAACAAAGAACCCTAGAGTGGGTTGTCATTTCCTCCTCCACAGGATCTTCCCGGCCCAGAGATAAGAACTGGAGTCTCCTGCCTTGGCAGGTGGATTCTTTACTGCTGAATTACCAGGATAGCTTAAATCCCTATTAGAAGGAATGTCAGGCATCAGTGAGCAGTGGGGAAAACATTCCAGGGGGGGTAGCGAGCCTTTCCAACACACCTGACATCAGTCATACCTTGGAGGCAGGTCAAACCAAGTAGAATCTGAGTCTGAATCTCTGGTCCCTGAAGCACCAGCCGCTTTAATCTGAGGTCCTACCTCCTAGCTCTGGATCCAGCTGTCCATGATGGTGACAGCCATAGCTTCCAAACTTTTCTCCTGATCATGCCTGCAACTGAATGTGCTGTAAATGTGCTTCATGAGTACCAGAGAATTTCCTTCACTGGACGTATTTTCCTTTACCCTATCCCCATCCACAATTAGCCACACCTTGCCCCAAGCTACAGGCTAGTGTTTGGCTGTGAGACCTCCTCCTTGCCCTTTCCTTTGCCTTCTAGGCTCCTTTTGGGCACTGATGCCCTTTCACAGGCTCAGAAAAGATAGGAAATTGTTCCCTCCCCATCTGCCTTCCTCAGATTTTCCTTCTGCATCTCTTACCTGGTAGGGTCCGGTTCTCCGCTGGAAGCTCTACTGGGAGAAAAAAAAACCCTCTCAATTCACCACTGGTGACAAGGTGTTCACATTTGAACAAGGGGGAATACACAAAGGAACTGAAGTCTAAAAGTGGGACTCCCAGCTTTGGGTGGAGACGCATTCAAGTGGAGGAGTCCAGTCCACCACACAGGGAACTGCCTCTTAACCCCTCACGGAAGCCAGCCTTGCATCTAACAGATAATACAGGGCCAAACACACCCAGTCAGGTTCGGGAAGTAACCGCCTCTGCCAAGCACTGTCTCTTTCACAGCATCCCGGTGATCTCATCACAGAGGCCGTGTTCTCTGTTGTCTGTTCAGAGCACACAGTCAGCTCTGATAGCCTTGGCAGGTGGTCCTGAGCTCATTCTATCCTGAGCAGCTCCTGTATATTCCACATTGGCTAAACTCTGGAGAGGGTTCAGGTAAAGAACCCATGATCCCTCATGGAGCTTTCCACTCCCCGCCTCCCAAGGGCTGTCTTCCCTTGTTTTCCTCGTGGGTTTTTAATGGGTCACTTCAACAATGCCACTCCATTGAGCAACACTGCATGCTTGAAAGGGTGATGCCAGACTTTCAGACTTTATGACACACTCCCGTTCAGACTTGGGCATGTAATATTTATGTACACTCTGGCTCTCACCAGGGAGCTCAACCATTTATGCAGCTGGTCTCATTCGCCCCCACAGGAGCCCTTAAGGTAGAAGAGAAGATTCATTCTATCTGGGAACAAACAGCCTGGAATAAACTTCTGGGCCTTTTCAGATATAAGAAGAGTTAGTCATGGCCATGAATCTGTGCTTCGTAGACAATACTTTGAGCTAATAATTCTTTGGCCATTTTGTTAAATTTGCATATGCAGGATGATAATCCTCACTCAGCAGACAGGGTTTTCTTACTGAGTTAATCAGGCAAATTAGAACAGTGAATTCTTTATTCTGGGGTCAGCATAAAGACCAAGGCTTCATAGCTTGCCTGGATAGCCATCCAGACCTAAGCCTTGCAAGCTGTAGGGGATTATCAGAGAGTCTCAGGTAAAAAAACCCAGAAATTAGAACAACCTTAGCAGCAGCAGCAGCAGGCATTTTTTATTGAAATGGCAACTCGGGGACTTCTCCGGTGGTCCAGTGGCAAAGACTCTGCGCTTCCATTATGGGGGGCTTGGGTTCCATCCCTCTGTCAGGTAACTAAGAGCAGTGGGAGTGGGGGGGGGGGTTGCAGGAATGGGGGAGACAATTTGTTATCATACAGACACATGATGGAAGAAAGGTAAGAACTCAGATGTGTGATGGCACATTTAGGGAAATAAGAAGACAATGAGTGACCAGGAGACCGAGGGCAAGTTCAGTGTGAGAAGTAGCTGAAGAATCAGGTGGAGGCCAAACCATGCACATCCTGTGACTTTTAGACTTTGATTTATCTAATGGTTCTCTAAAGAGTTTGAACTGGAAAGAGACCTGATTCGGTTTGTGTTTTGAAAGAATCACTTAGACTATGAGTTAGAAAGGCTACAGTAGGTTCAGGGAATCCAGGCAAGGGACAGTCCCCTGAACTTGAAAGGTAGAGGTGGAACAAAGAAAGCTGATGTATTCAAGATCCATTTAAAGGAAAATATCCCAAGGGAGATGTGGAGAGAAAGAATTTGAGACTAGAAATTGGATTTCCCAAAAGAAACTTTGGCATCTATTACAGTTCTATATCCTTTGAGCTGCCCGGTATCAGGAAGGATAATAAAGGGGGAATCTAACATTTGAATTCTGATTCCTACCATGAGCCCCAGGCACTACCTCAAGCTCTTATAACCCACAATTTTATATGACTTTGAAATAAGAAGGGTTCCAGCTCTGCCTTTATCACTTATTTGACCATGGACAATTTACTTATAAACATTCTCATCTGTATGATGGGATTAATAATGTCTTCCTTTCAGAGGTGTTGTGAAGTTCAAATATATGTGAGATACTTAACATAAAGTACTTAGGATGAGGCCTGGTACATCTAAACACTCAGCGTGCTCATGTGTGTGCTCAGTCACTTCAGTCAGGTCTGACTCTGCTACCCTATGGACTGCAGTCAGCCAGTCTCCTCTGTCCACGGGATTCTCCACGCAAGAATACTAGAGTGGGTTGCCATGTCTTCCTCCAGAGGGTCTTCTTGATCCAGGGGTCTAACCTAGGTCTCCTGCATTGGCAGGCGGATTCTTTACCACTGAGCCACTGTGGAAGCCCCCAAACACCCTGCAAAAGGCAGCTAAAACTATAGGCATGTATTATCTCATTTAATCCTCACATTGTCTCTGAGATATACAAAGTACTGGCTCTGTTTTATGAAGAAGAAACTGAGGTCCAGAGAGCAACTGAAGTGACACGACCAAAGCAACTTGGCACACATGCACACACACACAGGATCTACATGAATAGACCGAAACTCCATAAACACATGAACACACAGAAGAGAAATGGAAGACATTTTTTATAAACCCAAATGGAATTAGAGATGAAGCTAATAGTAGACTAGATGCTGAAAAAGAAAAAAAAAAAAAGATTGCTGAACTTGAGATACAGCAAGAGAAACCAGCCAAAGTGGGGCAGAGGAAAAAAAAAAGACTTTGAAAACTGAACAGAACCTCAATGATGTGTGGGCCATATAAGTGATCTAACATAATGGAAGCCACTCCAAAATAAGGGAAGGCAGAAAAAATATTTGAAGGAAGAATCACCATTGTAAATCTACTACACTGTAATGCAAAATGAAGTGTAGAAACAACAAACTATGATATATAAAACAAATAATCAACAAAGATCTACTGTATAGCATGGGGAACTCCCCTCAATATTCTGTGATACCTACATGGGAAAAGAATCTGAAGAAGAATGGAAATATGTATAACTGAACTACTTTGTTGTATACCTGAAGCTAACACAACATGGTAAGTCAACTATATTCCAGTATAAAGCAAAATTAAAAAAAAAAAAGACCAAAATTTTCCCAAGTTTGATATTATTTGAAGTAAAAAATAATAATGATGTCTTATGAGGTTTATAACATATATCAAAGTACGATAAAATGTGTGATCGCAATATCTTAAAGGCTTCCCTAGTAGCTCAGACAGTAAAGAATCCACCTGCAATGTGGAAGACCAAGGGTCTATCGCTGGGTTGGGAAGACCCCCTGGAGAAGGGAAAGGCTACCCACTCCAGTATTCTGGCCTGGAGAATTCCATGGACTGTACAGTCCATGGGATCTCAGAGCTGGATACGACTGAGTGACTTTTACTTTCACTTTTCATATTTCCTAAATTAGGATTTGGGTTCAAGTCCTAATCCCCTGTACCTGTTACTGTGACCTTACTTGAAAGTTAAAATGAGGTCAGACTGGATTAGGTGGGCCATAAATCCAGTGACTAGTGTCCTTATGAAAAGAGGGAGATTTGCATACATATAGAGAAGACACACTGGGAAACCACCATGTGATAATGGAGGCAGAGAAGGGAGAGACCACATCTGTAAGCCAAGCAGCAGAAAGGTTCGCCGCAACAACCAGAGGCTGGAAGACGGGAGGAAGGACCGTCCACTGCGACCCTCAGAGGGAACGTGGCCCTGCCCACACTTTGATTTTGGACTGCTAACCTCCAGAGCCATGAGAGAATACATTTCTTTTTTTTTTTCTTCTATTTTTAAATTGACATATAGCTGATTTGCAATGTTTCAGTTGTAGAACAAAGTGATCCAGTTATAATACTATATATGCATTCTTTTTCAGATTCTTTTTCATTACAGGTTATTATAAGATATGGAATATAGTTTCCCTCTGCTAAACAGTAGGTCCTTGTTGATTATTTTCTATATAGTAATACGTATCTGTTAATCCCAAATTCCCAATTTTTCCCTCCCCACTGTTTTCCCTAGGGAACCATGAATGTCTATGTCTGAGTTTTCTATGAGACAAGTTTTCTATGCCTGAGTCTATTTCTGTTTTGTAAATAAGTTCATTTGTATCATTTTTTTAAGATTTCACATATAAGTGATATCATATGATATTTGTCTTTCTCTGCATTTCTATTATTTTAAGCCTCCAAGTTTGTGGTACTTTGTATAGCAGTCCTAGGAAACTAACATAACCCTTAAAACTTTCTTTTCCCTGATATCTCCAGTCTTTACAAGGTTAAAAAGCACAGGGGGCCCAGTTGTGAAGTGAATGTTGAAAGAAGGGATCTAAGTTGGCAAAATAAACCAGCCTCAGGATCTAGGAGCCATGAAAGAGGAAACTGGTTGGTCTGGTTTTCTCATAAAACTCAGTGACTTTAATGCCAACCAGGTCAACTTTTAAAGTTAATTGATTCAGTGAGTGGGCCTGAGCAGTGAGAGGTGTGTGTGTGAGGCCCTGCTCGAGGCACCCTGGGGAAAAGCTAGAGGAGTCGGCTGTCCTCTGTCCTGAGAGTGCTTTCTGCTAGGACTGTAATGGAATATCGGAGTGCTTAGTCAGGGTGTGACTAAGAGGCCGTAGGGACTCGGAATCAAGAGGGTGATTCATTCCACCTGGAGGAGGATCCCAGCCTGCTTCTCAGAGGAAGGGGCTGGGGGCGGAGGAGAGACCGGCTACCAAATAATGCCTGACTGTGAAATCCACAGGCCAGAGGAGAAACCCGTCTTAGGAGTTGGTGAGAGACAAACAGAGGAAAGCAACTCTGCCAAGAATGCTGATGTTTTTCTGGGGAGTGTGTCGCCAACAATTAGGTAGTGCTCTCCGCCCAGGGGAGAGTATAAAGCTGTGCAGCCCCTGCTCGAGCGGGCGGCCGTTCTCTCGGCTCTTGGAATCATCTCTTCTTTTTCCTTCTGATTTTCCACTTAAAGCCAGTGTTCCTCACCACCTTGCGCAGAGGGTGTGGAGAAAGTGAGGGGTGGGGTGGCAGGATGTGGAACGCTCATGATTCTCTATCAACTACATTCTGTTTCTGGGCTGATGGTGTAAGAAAGAGGGGGCAGGCCCTCGTCTGACATTTGCTGTTTCCAGGTGAAGAGTGCAGCCTGCTTGTCCAAGCTCCATCCACACAGGCAATAAGTGACATTCCTTGGCCCCACTTGGGCTTCTTCAGTGGCATCGCCCACAGGTATGGAAAAGAAACCCAGAGAAGCGACTATGTCAGCTTTGAAAGCAGACTTGACCCCGTAGAGAAAAGAATTTTGATGTGATATAATGTGGTCCAGAAGGGAAGCGATGGGTCCAGTGGGCACATTCTCTTGGCCTTTTTGATCCCTGGAGCCATGGGAAGGGACATGACTAGAGCAGAACCCTCTAAAGCCTGGGACCCCCAAACTGACTGACCCTTAGGTTTATTCAAGTCTAAGGGAGAAGTGGCAGGAGCACTCTTAAACTCCACATGAACTGATATTAAGTTTCTCAGTTTTGTTCTGGTAGCTGAATGAACTAATACCAGTCATCACAATAGCCTATTTGAAGGATTTCACTGAAGGTAACTTGTCTGAGGCAGTGGCTCTCAACTGGGGATGATTTTGCCATTGAGGGACATTTGGTGATGTCTGGAGACATTTGGATTGTCACAGCTAGGCGAGGCCAGGATGCTGCAAAGTGTCCTAGTACCCTGCAATCCTGGGCTTCCCGTTGGCTCAGGCCATAAAGAATCTGCCTACAACATGGGAGACCTCGATTCCATCCCTGGGTTGGGAAGATCCTCTGGAGAAGGAAATGGCAACCCACTCCAGTATTCTTGCCTGGAGAATTCCACGGACAGGGGAGCCTGGTGAGTTGCAGTCCATGGGGTGGCAAAGAGTTGGACACGACTGAGCAACTAGTGATGACTGACTGACCCAAAGAACAGCCTTCCCAGAACAATGATCCAGCCCTAAATATCAGTACTGCTGAGGGCTTGATACATGAATTTTAACATCTCTAACATGTGCCCTTGGACCTGCTTGAACCAGGAAAGTATAAGGTCCCAGGCAGTCAGGGCTTCTAAACAAGGACCCAGAGTGACTGCTTCCAGAAAAATATACATCAGTATCAGCAGAAAAACAAATTGATGGCCAACTTGGGACTGTACCATCAGCCTCAACAAGTGGACTTGAGGCCCGGCCATTAGCCATGCCAAGCTCCTCTAAGACCAACCGGTTCTGAACCACAGGTCCCATTTTCTTGTGCAATTTTCCCACCACACCCACATTCTCCCTGTCTTTCATCTTCGTAGGAGCAGCTATCATTCAACTGCATCGCCAAGATTGAAACTAACTGGCCGAGTTTTCTTTAGAGCTCAATACCATGCCTCAATGTGTCCACATTCCTTTTATCAGATTACATACCTCAGGACACAGACAGAATTTGAACTTAGGTCTGTGAGGTCAACAGAGCAACAGTACTATTTCCCTAGAGCATCCAGGAGTCTAGGAGAGATGCTATGGGCAACATTTTACCAAATGTTTCTGTCTTCCCTCTTACTCAGAGCAGAAAGTGGTAGTCAGGACTGATTGCATTCTAAACACTCTTTTACCCCTTCCCCAGGCTAATGACAACATTTTAAACTGATAATACTGCAGCCACTTAATTAATTCTTCTGGATATAAAATAATTAGTCACCGTGTCAATTCTGAGCCTGTGAGACAGGTGGGCCAAGTTTAACATCACCTCCTTGTCTGCACTGTAAGGCCTGGGATCCCAGCAGTTCTGGGGTCTAAAGGTTTTTCATGTTCCTAAAACTTCCTCTACTTTCAGTAACAATTTCCTCTGAAAATTCCCCCAGTAATTAATTAAGCAAAAAGGAAAAGTGTACCTTAATTGACACAGTCAATTCTTGATTATCCTAGGAGGAATCCTCCCATTTTAGATATCACCAGCTTCCTCTTTTGTCCCACTGTTCTTCATTCATTCATAAATATTTATCTGACATCTATCAGGCCCCTTAGCACAGGAAAGTACAGCGGTAAAGGGCTATTTTTCTGTATAATATTACCCAGATTGACTCCAAGATGTGACACCTCAGTCATGAAAAGGAGAAAAAGTGTTAATGAATTACGTGCCATGCAATTTCACCCTTGTAAAAACAACATCCCAAGGAAACAATTCTTTATACTTCAGTTATTTGGGTGATATATGATGTGTGTATAGTTGCTCAGTCATGTCAGACTGTCTGTGACCCCATGGACTATAGCCTGCCAGGCTCCTCTGTGCATAGTATTCTACAGGCAAGAATACTGGAGTGGGTTGCCGTTTTCTTCCCCAGGGGATCTTCCCAACCTGGGAATTGAACCTGTGTCTTTTAAGTCTCCTGCATTGGTAGGTGGGTTCTTTACCTCTAGCGACACCTAAAAATAGTACCGTCATCCTAGAAAGGGAAGGATCCTGAGTGACTGGTTGTTTTGAAAAGCACCTGACCCAGTGCATTTTCTACAGGTAAACAGTGTGTCTATCTTTCAAGATCTGAAAACTCCTACTGAGTGTCAGGTTTATGAAAAAATAAAAACAAAGCTTCCTTTCTGCAGTTAGAATATATTAGCTTGATGTTGCTTTTTTAAAAAGTTTCCACTGACCTTAAAAACATTGAAATCTTAGAAGTTGGATACTGGAGTTTGAGGATGAGGGAATCCCAAGGTTGTGGACACACAGCCACACTGACAACAGAAACAAAAAATGAAAACAACGAGGCTGTCGCCTGAAAGACTGGGAATCCTGGTCTCTGCAGGGAGCCTAGGGGACTGCCAGGCAAAGGGCCGCATCTGTGCCACATAATCCTTCTCTCAGCCTCCCGGTGCCTGGAGACAAAGGAGACGGAAGGAGACTTGAGGACAAAGAGCTGTAGAACCAGCCCTGGGGTGAGAGCTTCTGCCTTTGTGTTTGATCTCACCCCAAGGAAGTTAAAAATTAACCCAAGCCTGTAAGAAGACTTAAGTCTGTAAAGGTTGTGAGGACCTTCCAGTCCCTGCTCCTCCAGTCTCCATAGTGCTGTGACAGGGGAGCACAGGAGAAAGGCTTTCACAGAAACTCAAGCCCCCCGCCCGGCCCCTCCTTTCAGGCCTCTCCTTCCCTCAGGGTTTCCCTCCCACCTGCCCGGCATCTCTGGGCAAAGCTCTCTCTGCCTCCATCTGAGTGTTCATACCTAAAGTTGCCTGTGCACAGGCTGACAGCGTTACCCAAGAGAAGCTGCATACAATGTGTCACCAAACCGCCAAGTGGTGGAAAAGGAGACCTTTTTCTTGTTATTTGATGCTGTTTAGAGAAATGAAAACATCATGACAATGAGGCAGACTAGAACCCCTGTGGAAAGTCGGACAGAGATTCAAGTTCCCGCCTGGCTGTGGAATGTTTCCTCTGGATACAGTGAAACTGTGTCATCTAGTATCAAATTTGTGATGATACTCAGGTTTTGGAGGGTTTGTGTGTTTCTCCTTCTCATTCTCTTCTTCCCCAGCCTCTACCCCCAACACACTGAGAAATCAGATCTCTACTGAACAGTCGACGAATTTATACTTTGGAGAAAAGGAATAAAAATCCCATTTCTCCAGCTTGATGTTGAATTTATCTGCCTCGTATTTTTATTACTTGTTCTGTCTTGGGCTCCCAGCTGCACTCTCTGATTTCTCTTTTCTGGCTGAAGGAGAGGAAACTTGGAGTTTCAGGCTCTTCGGATTCTTTTCCAACCTTAGAGTGAGGGTGTCCCTTGCTGAGATTGGTTTCTCGTAAGCAGCCCAGTAAGCGGATAAAAGGAAACAACATGTCACTGATTTTCTTTGGCGGCTTATTGCATGTGTTCTCAGTGGTGGCCAACTCTGTGACCTGGACTGTATGTAGCCCCAGGTTCCTCTGTCCATGGAATTTTCAAGGCAAGAATACTGAAGGGGGTTACTGTTGCCTACTCCAGGATTACTTCCCAACCTAGGGATCGAACCTCCATCTCCTGCATCTCCGGCATTGGCGGCAGATTCTTTACCATTGCATACCTTGGTAGCCTATTAGTCTGTGATTAGCTCTAAGGATACCATTTTCCTTTACTTTCCATTTTTTTGAAACTGAGATCAAATTTACAAATAATATACACACATCTAAGGGGTAAGGTTCAAAGAGTTTTGACAAATGCATATACTAGTATAACTCATGCCCCTCTCAAGATAAAGAACATTTCCATTATCTCCTCCACCCCACCCCCCAAATTTTCTTTCCCAGTCACTGGCAACTTTCTTCTGATTTCTATCATTTTAGATTGACTGTGCCTGTTCTAGAATTCCACGTAAAGGGAATCATACAGTATGCCCTCTTTTTATCTGACTTTTGTTGCTTAGCATAATATTCTTGAGGGATTCTTTACCATGTGGTTCACCAGGGAAGCCCAAGAATACTCAAGTGGGCAGCCTATCCCTTCTCCAGCAGATCTTCCTGACCCAGGAATCGAACTGGGGTCTCTTGCACTGCAGGCGGATTCTTTACCAGCTGAACTACCAGGGAAACCCAGACTGTTAACCCATAAAGACTGAAGGAGAAACACTCGGTGTACTGGCAACAGCCTTGCTGTCTTCCACCAATTTCCACAATTGTGTGCTTCTATATAATCCTTATGATACATCCTCTCTCCTGTATCATTCATAAAGTTTTGACTTCTCTGTTCAAATCCTAACTGATTCAGGAAGAACTAGAAGTCAATATCCATGTAAGCAGTGGATTAAAACCTATCCCTCTGCATTGAGAGCATGGAGTCTTAGTCTCTAGACCATCAGAGAAGTCCCTTTTCACAGTAACTTTTGAAGAACTCTGGTTCTTTCATCTGTCCCTCAAATTGGTGTTCCCAGAGATCCAGTCTCAGTTTTCTTTTCTTCTCTTCCTGGCTGGTAAATTCATCAGTTCAGTTCAGTCGCTCAGTCATGATCGACTCTTTGCAACCCCCAGAACTGCAGCATGCCAGGCCTCCCTGTCCATCACCAACTCCCAGAGTCTACTCAAACTCACGTCCATCGAGTCAATGATGCCATCCAACCATCTCATCCTCTGTCGTCCCCTCCTCCTCCTGCCCTCAATCGTTCCCAGCATCAGGGTCTTTTCAAATGAGTCAACTCTTCACATGAGGTGGCCACAGTACTGGAGTTTCAGCTTCAACATCAGTCCTTCCAATGAACATCCAGGACTGATCTCCTTTTAGGATGGACCAGTTGGATCTCCTTGCAGTCCAAGGGACTCTCAAGAGTCTTCTCCAACACCACAGTTCAAAAGCATCAATTCTTCGGCGCTCAGCTTTCTTTATAGTCCAGCTCTGACAATTCATACACATGTACAATTTCAATTCTGACCTTAGATATTGATGACTCTAATGTCCAGTCACATACACATTCAAAAACTTTCTTCTTAGTTCCAGACATGTGTTGTCAACAGTGCTCTAAATAGGTGTACCTAGATGTACAACAAGCACCTCAGATTCAGATATGAACTCCGCCTCTCCTAGAACCCACCTCCAAACCTATTCCCAACCCTTCACTCCTTGCCTCTGCAAATGACAACCTTGCAACCTTGTCAACAAGTCTAGGAAACTAGACTCATCCTAAATTGCTTTCTTTTTCTTATCTCCTACATCCTATTGACTCTAACTTCCAAGCACCTCTTAGGTCTGTGCAATCTTCTTTGGGACTTTCTCCCATCAGCGTCAGTTCAAGCCCTTGTTTGCGCTCTCCTTTTTTATGGTCTCCCTACCTTGGTCCTCTGTCCTTCCAATCAATCCTCGGTATCACCACCAAAGGAATTTACAGGCATCTGACCTCATCACTCTCTGGATTAGTCATCACTTAGATAAAATCAAATTCCCTTAACACCTGGCCTTTATTTCATCTATCATCTTCCATCATCTCCCTGTGTGCACCCTCACTCAGTTCATTTCAGTTCAGTTGCTCAGTCATGTCCGACTCTTTGAGACCCCGTGAACCGCAGCACGCCAGGCCTCCCTGTCCATCTTTATAGTCCAAATTTATAGTTGGACTTTCCTTATAGTCCAACTCTCATATCCATACATGACTACTGGAAAAACCACAGCTTTGACTAGACAAACCTTTGTTGGCAAAGTAATGTCTCTGCTTTTTAATATGCTGTCTAGGTTGATCATAACTTTTCTTCCAAGGAGCAAGCATCTTTTAGTTTCATGGATGCAGTCACCATCTGCAGTGATTTTGGAGCCCCCCAAAATAAAGTCTGTCACTGTTTCCACTGTTTCCCCATCTATTTGCCATGAAGTGATGAGACCAGAAGGAACTGGTCCTTGATGAGGAACTAAAGGCTCTCAACTTTGTTTTACAGCCAAAGTGTTATTATTTTGTCTTGCTTGACTGTTTTCCTTTGTTTCTGTATTTTTCTCACTTCTCTGATTATATTTGCTTCTTGGAATCTGGGGAAAGACTAGGATGCTAAAGCTTTTCTACAAATGAGAAGTGGGGGACACAGAGGAGGGTGTCTTTCCCCAGGAAGACCTCTCAGGATCCTGCTGTTTCACAAGTGAAAGTTTGTACCTTTTGATCACTTTTGTTTAATTCCCCCTCTTCCCACTCAGTGCTGATAAAATTTATTTTTAAAACCACTAAGATTTCAAAAGAAAATATTCAAAGGACACCTACACATAATATAAAGAAAAGAAAATGCAGTGGTTAATAAATTAACATCATTAGTTATCAAAGAAATACAAATTAAAACAGTGGTTAGATACTATTTTTTTTGTCTAGCACCATTGACAAAGATTTAAAAGATGGTAACAGTGAGTGAAAATGAGGGTCCAATAACTCACACACTCATGCCCAATAGAGAGAAGCTTAAATAGAGTAATTTTCTGGAAAGCAATTTATAAATAAGTATAAAGGAGCTAAAAATGCTCTCATCCTTTTACACACTAATTTCATTTCAAAAACTCATCCAATGAAGAAAATACATTTGTCTTATCCATCTCGTGTAACACTGAAAAAATAGAAGCAACCTTAATGTTGGAAAGATTAAGGAAATTATTGCTTAATTATAGCATATTCATACAACGGAATTGTAAATCATGTAAATTTAAATCATGTTTTTCAGGGATAATTAATGGCATGGAAAATATGATATAATGTTAAATAATCAGTATATAAAACTATATACCATGTGATTCAAATTTCTTTTTCGGCTGTACCTCATTGCATGTTGGATCTTATTCTCCCAGAGACCAGGGATCAAACCCACATTCCCTGCATTGAAAGGTAGATTCTTAACCACTGGACCACCAGGGAAGTCCCAGTGATCCAATATTTTAAAATCAAATGTTCTATAACATTCTAAATATGAATATAAATAAATATTCTAGAAAAATAAATGCATTATATGTAGATTTATGGGTGATTGTGGTTTTATGTTTATATAATTTGTTTCTTTATACTTTTCTATATTTCTCTATGCTTGTGTTAATTTTACAGTTATAAATCAGTTTTAGATTTTTTAAAGACATCTGATTATCAATTTATTGAAAAGGTTGCTTTAAGCATCAGCAATGGTGACTTCAGTCTCAATTCCTGGCTGAATACAATGGAAGTGATCTGCTTAACAATCTCAGGAGAACTGTGCACTTCAAAGAGTTGAGTTGCTTGGGGATCCTCATTGGAAAAGACCCAAAGTCTTAGAACCTTCCCCACAAAGAATCTGCAATGAATGTGTTCAAATAATGATCATTCTCTTTGCTGTTAAGGAGAAGATCAGTATCCAGACTGAACTTTGGAGTCCTGAAAGAAAAGCACTTAACTTCCCCTGAGAGATTCTTCTGGGAATTAGTTTACAAACTCCCAGAACTCAGTCTCATGATCCATTTAAAGTTTAATGTTGTATGCTAATATTATTATCTGGTGTTAATATGCAGATCTTCATTTTTAAATTTCATCTGTGTCAAATCTCTTCCAATGGGGCTGGAGGTTCTTGAGGAGTAGGCTTTATGTCTTTTAGTTCCTGGATGCCATTAACTACTCCCTGGATGCCAGTAATGCTTAGGACAATGTTGTATAACTTAAATAATTTAAGTACTTAGTATATGTGTATTAAGTAAACAAGTTACAACAAATTAATCAGTGATTTGATAGGTACTGAAAAACCATGCTACCTCAAAACACCTCCCTCAAAGACATGCTTTTGTGGCTAAGATTGCTACCATCACTTGCCTCTTCTGTATACAAATTGTCCCCAGAAAGCCTGAATTAAAATGTAACTATCTAGGGATTTCCCTGGAGATCCAGTGATTAAGCCTCTATACTTCTACTGTAGGGGTTTGATTACTGGTTTGACTACTGGTTAAGGAACTAAGATCCCACTTGCCACGCAGCATGGCAAAAAAGTTGAAGAGTAATTAAAAAAAATTTTTTTTTAATGTAATATAAATTTCTAACCTGGGAGCTGTCACTCACTAGCACATTGGTGTTTCGTAGCAGGGAGCTGAGTCTAAGACTGTGTCCAGGAAAACAACCAGAGAACCTAGCATCCTACTTTGGGGTACAGATTACATGGAACACCCCAACTGCGGCTGTGACAAATGAAGGGTGGAGCATAGAGCAGGAGTCCACTGGGCTGGGTCCCTCTGGGGTGGGGCTGGGAATGCCTAATTGAGCCAGAGGGCTTGTCTTGAAATAAGCTATAGCCTAGAGCCTTCAAAAACCAACCCAGCACTGCTGGGTATGAACCAAGTATTAGAGCGACTTCCCATCTGACCAGGGCGGCAAATGAATGGTCCAAGGTTACACTTGGAGCATCATCTGAGTGGTGACTAACTGTTAGGTCAGTGCTCTTTGCCACCTGTTCTACTTTCAGAAATGAGTGCTGATTTCATTGCAATTGCAATGAAAACCAAAGCAGAGGAGGAAAGGAGAAACAATTTGGGAGGGAATCAGAGGGCTTTATTACCTCAAGCCTCAAAAATCATGGAGAGATGGGCCGATGTGGTAAGGCCTTTCACCCACAACCACTATAGCTTTTGAATTCTGAGTCATGTGTACATGCCATACCTATGCTTAAGTGCCTCTGCATATATAATTCCAAAATTTTTTTCTATAAATTGTCTGCTAGGGTGATGCTGCTAGGGTTAGTGGCATCCCAGACTGAGTGGAAAGGTCATGGCTAACCAGACAGGGTCCTCTCTCTTCTACCAACCCCCAGCAGGAAGAAGACAGGGAGGGTTCCTATGGTTGTAAGGGCTTGGCTGCTTTATTACTTTCATTCTCATGGGCGTTTTTACAGGAAGTAAGCAAAGTACAAAATATTGTGTAGTCTCTGTGTTAGAAAGTATGACATCTCACTTTAAAGAACAAAGGTACCCGGTAAAGATAAACACCTAACTACAAGCTCCTTTAGGAATCAGTCCAAAGTTATTAACTGCCAGAGCTCATCTAATTTCTCTAAGTTTTGACAATGAAGACAATAAGCTTTGGGGTTGATAGCACTGAAGCTACACTGGAGCACCATGGGGAAAGAGTATAGGTTTTGGTGTCACATATTCCTAGGGTCAAACCTTGACACCATCATTCACTAATGAGATTATGGGTATTACTCAACTTTGCTTAAACAGTTCTCTTATTGTAAAGTGGGAATAAATGATTCAGTCTCTGTGAAGATTACATAAGATTATGTGAAGAATGCACCTTGTGAGTGCTTACCAAATGTTCATTTTTCTCTTCTCTTCCTATCTGAATGGTTAGCTGAATTAACAAACCACTAAGGAAGATTTCTTGTCAGTAGCCAAATAAGGCTCTAAAAACCTTTGAGGGTAAGAAGAATCAAAAAAAAAAAAAAAAGCTGAAAAAGAGAAGGCAGCCTGTTTCATTAACATTTAAGATGATGTAGAATTGCATAGAGGTCAGCCCAACCCTGATCCTATTAATTCTGCACACTAGTGTTTCTGTGTCAGTATCTATCTTGCTGCTGAAGCTGGAAGCTCATTGGCTGAGAACCTTAAGAATTCTGATTTATTGAAACTGAATCTCCACAGAACCAGAATGGAGCCCCACGGTTTGACTATTGACTAAAATAGTATCATTTTATCTCCTCTACCCTCCAGTTGATTCTGAAATATCATAATTTTGGATCCTCTGAAGGCTTACTCATAGGCCAACTTTCACCTTCTTTGCTCCTATTTTAAGCCCCTAAATGAATTTACCTATGCTTTTAGATGGACTGTTTCTACTGGGGTGAACTAGCTGGGGTGACATACAAACTGAGCTACTTGTGAAATATAGCTACTTATCTATTCTTGTCAAATTCCACTGGTTAGCAATCTCCATCCCACGCACCTGCAACTTTCTCCTGCAAAGCCTTCTGTTCCTAAGGATAGAAGCAAAGTGTGATGTCCTTCATGTCCAGATGGCTTACTAACCCTTCATAAGTCTGAGATATTCTTTGAACTTGCAGCATTTAAACCCACAAGCTGGTTTTTTCTGGGCTGTCTTTTTGACCAAAAAGGAGATAGAAATTGGTCCCTAACAGTGCTCCAACTGTGTTAAGTGACTCAACTCACCACACATTAGCTCCTAGCTACATTCTGGAGGTTCTGTCAGTTGCTAACCATGGGGGAAAATGCTAACTGTAGATTTGCTCTCTATAGGACTTTGTATCATCATCATCATCACCACCTCTCCTATTACAACCTGCTGCTAGATCACCTAATAATTCTGTGTAGAAACGGAAATGCAGTCATAACTTGATCACAAAATTTCCCTACAAACCCCTGGACGTTCCCTCCCACCTTTTTTTTTTTTTCTTTTACAAACAGGGAACCAACAAAGATGCATCATGTCCTCTCTCCCTTCTCCTCTGTCCACATTTGTTATTTCCTTATTTCACTTCCTTCCACCGATCAGAGGCAATCATTTGCCTCCCTTCCTCACTCAGTCCTCAGTGACTACTGATCCTTAGCACTAGGATACAAGACAGCCCAGACTTCCTGGAATGTTATCAAACCGAGTGCACTCTGAGTCAGTATTGAATGTATTGATGTGTATTGTGTATAGTTGATCTGGACTATGACACTTGACAATTCATTCATCCTGAGTAGGAGTACCGATGAAATTAAGTTTGTGACATTTAGTTTGTTCTTATCACACATCTTGATTTTCTAGGGACATCTAAGAGTCCCTGTTGGGACATAAAGATAACTCAAGAAAGGACAGCAAATCTAAGTGTGAATTTTTCTTTTCCTTTGTTGTTTCCTTATCATGCCTTGCAAGCTGCCAGTGCGTTCATTCTCAACGAGCCACATGAGAATCCAAGGCCACAGTCCTGTTGGACCTTGTCCAGGTGCCAGGATAAAGAAGTTCCTCACAATTGTGTATGTATACCTGGTTGCTTCAGAGATGCCATTAAACATGAACACTGTTTGAAAAAAAAGCTCTCAGGTTGCATCAGGGCCGTTGCCAGCATGATAAATGAGCCATCATAAAGACCTCACCCCTCTCTGATCCCGATAAGGCTAAGGTTAAGGTCCATCTGTGTTTGCTACACTATTATTTCCTTCTGTCTAGGCCAGAATAAAATTTCTGGAACCACCTAATTCCTCTCTCAGCTGTCTTTAAGAACACCATTCTTTTTACGCTACTGAATTAACTCATACACAAAGTAGATGCCCAATATTTATCAATGGTCATGACTCAATCATTCAGGTGGCTATTCGCTAAGATGGCCATCCCGTAGCCCCTACATTACCATACCTCTCAGACAGACCAAGGCCACCCCACCCCACAAGACTGCCACCACCACTACACTCTGCAGGTGTGGGCAGTCATCCTGAAGCTCCTAGACCTTCCACTAACTATTCAAACTCCATAAGCTCAGGCTGATTTCCCACCTCCCTCCAAGAGCTTGTCAGGCTAATCCTGTCATGCTTTATATCTCATTTGCCTCAGTCACTGCCAGAAAAGCACGCTCTCTAGGTGACCCAGCACTGGACACGTGTGACTTCCCTGGTAGTTCAGTGGCTAAGATTCCTCATTCAATGCAAGGGGCCCCAGTCAGATCCCTAGTTGCGGGGCTAGACCCCATATGCTGTGCTGTGCTTCATTGCTCAGTCGTGTCCAACTCTCTGTGACGCCGTGGACTGTAGCCCACTAGGCTCCTCTGTTCGTAGCAATTCTCCAGACAAGAATACTGGAGTGGGTTGCCATGCCCTTCTCCAGGGGATCCTCCTAACCAAGGGATCAAACCCAGGCCCCCAGCAGATTCTTTACCAGCTGAGCCACCAGGGAAACCCAGATCCCATACATACAACTAAATATACTGAGTTCCACAACTAAGAACTGGGGAAGCCAAATAAATAAATAAATAAATATTTTAAAAACCCAAAATACTGGACACTCATCCCAGACTTCCTGAGTTCATCTGATCCAATCTGATCTAATCTGATCCAATCACTCTCTGCTCTCCCCAAACTCTTCCACTGTGCCCTCTGAAACTCCATCTCCCCAAACTCTTCCATGGTGCCCTCTGAAACTCCAGGTCATCACCATCAAACATCCAGCTAGCCACCTCTCCTTTGAACGTTCCCTCAATCTCATGGCAGTAAGTGAACCTGGCGGTCCCTGATTATCCCATCTCCTAAGCAGCCCACTCAGGTAGAAGGCACTCACATCCTGAGCACCTGAGGGTCTAGCAGGGTAGCATGTGTGCCGCTTGCCATTTCCAACCAGTTTCCTTGTCTCCTAAACATTCAGCTCCTTTGAAGTCCCTCCTATCATCTTCTGTCCTTCCAGCTCCCTTACTCAAGAACTCACACTGTCATAGTTCTTCAACATTGTTCAGCAGCTGTTTCTCTCTCTTCTCTTGTCTCTACTTCCAAACCCGCTTAGGTTTCTTGGCCCAACATTTTCATCCCACTTTTGCAAATATCTTCCCTAACAATCTTGCTTGTCCTTCTCTCTTCTGTCATACTAGCCTAAAATAACCCATTCTGATTGAAGCCAACTTCCTACCCTCTCACAGCCTGCACCCAAACAGCTGGTTGTTGTTGGAGTAAATCACACAATGTAGTTGATGGACTTCACTTTGAATTGGTGATCCTGAACCTCAGTATTTGCCCAGCAAATACTATCAAGTTTTCTGCCCATTCTAAAATGACTTCCTCCATTCTTCTTTTTTCCCTCCTCAAAATCTGCAAAGCTTCAAGGAGAAATAGAATGTTTACATAACCTTGAAGTATTTCCCCCAGAATATTTATTAAAATTCTGATGGTTTTAACATATAGCCACAGTTTCATTTATTTATTTTTTAAATTTTACTTATTCTTTGGCTGTGCTCAGTCTGTTGCTTTGCATTTTCCTCTAGTTGCCAAGAGCGGGGGCTACTCTCTAGTGGTTCGAGAGTTTCTCGCTGCAGTGGCTTAACCTGGGGCAGAGCACAGGCTCTAGGCCCTCGGGCTCCAGCAGTTGTGGCTCATGGGCTCTAGAGCATGGGCTCAGCAGTTGTGCGTGGGCTTAGTCTCTTTGAGGCATGTGGGATCTTCCCCGGCCAGGGATCAAACCACGTCTCCTGCATTGGCAGGCAGATTGTAAACCACTGGACCACGAGGGAAATCCCACAGTTTCTTTTTATATTTCTTCATTCAAGAAGTGACACTTAACTTCCCTCCCCATGAGTGTTGGCTGACTGAATACAGTGACAGACTCAAATGAAGATTATGAAAATGGAAATACAGCAACTTCACAGTGGGAAAACCTGGCAACACCACCATATACAAGGGATACAATGAATTCAAGTAATAAAGTATCCAAGTGGTAAATCATATTGATATCATGTACCCTCTGACATGATTCATTAAGAAGGGTGTAACACTTCTGTGACATTTCACCTCCCCAAATGCATAACTCTGTCCACTCACAAGAAAACATCCAACAAACCCCAACTGAGGGACATTCCACCAAAATTACATTGTACAAAATACATTTCAAAAGTGTCAAGGTCAAGAGTGAAAAGGGAAGACTGAGAAATTATCAGATTGGTGGACACTAAGGAGATATGATGCCTAAATGCAATACAGGATCTTGGATTGAATCCTGGAACAGTGAGGGATCACTAGCGGGAAAACTGGGAAATTCCCAGTAAAGTCAACAGCTTAGTCCATGTGTTGTATCACCATTAAGTTCGTATGGTTATGTTAGATGCTAACACTAGAGGATACTGGGTAAAGGACATATGAGGACTTTATACCATATTTTCAATTCTTCTGTAAAATCTAAAGTTTCAAAATAAAATTTAAAATAATAACTCTTGGGGGAACCTTCCTGGTGGCCCAGTGGCTGAGACTCCACACTCCCAATGCAGAAGGCTCTAGCTGGATCCCTGGTCAGGGAACTAGATCCCACATGCAGATCCTGCATGCCACAAGGACGATCAAAGATCTTCTGTGCTGCAACTAAGGCCTGACCCAGCTAAATAAATAAATAATTTTAAAAAATAACTCAAGCTGGTGACCTCACTTCATACATCTTTGATAACATAAAAGTGTCAGAACTGTTTCATTCTCCACTACCTCATTAGCATCTGCTTCTATCCTTGTTACGGTAGGAAACCTGTCCCTGCTGGTCTCAAGGGCTCACTCTGCACTCTGGGTTTCATCCTCCCTCCTCTCTTCCTTTCTCAACGTTGTCCCTCCTCCAGTTAATTTCTCATCTCCTCTGCTTCATCGATCTTCCCTTTTTTCTGGATCATTACCATCACCACATAAACATGTTGTATTATCCTTCACATTTATAAGATCTTTCCTTGAGCCCTCACGTCTCTCATTTTACTACCCTATTTCTCACATTGTCTTGGCTATATAACTTCCAGGGCCCAGTAAAAAATGAAGATATGGATGCCTTATTAGAATATTAAGAATTTCAAGACTGTTTTGGTAGAGCACTATACCAAGTGTAGGGCCCTTCTAAGTAAGCATGGGGTCCCATGTGATCGTGCAGGTTGCATGTCCATGAAACTGGCCTTGAGTGCTAGACTAAGCAAACTAATTTATGCTAGAAAAAGTTAGAGTTGGGATTTCATTTGGAGGGAGCAAGGATTGTATTTTATTTCATTGTACTTTATATTTTTTGGCTGTGCCATGCAGCTTGTGGAATCTCAGTTCTCCGACCAGGGATTGAACCCGTGCCCTCTGCAATGGAAGCATGGAGTCATAAACACTGGACAGCCAGTGAATTCCTGGCCAAAGTCACACACCACTTAATAAGCATCTACATACTATTGTACTCAATGGCGGGCATGTGTACTCAGTCACGGCCAACTCTGTGATCCCCTGGACTATAGCCAGCCAGGCTCCTCTGTCCACAGGATTTCCCAGACAAGAATACTGGGGTGGGTTGCTGTTTTCTTCTCCAGGTATCTTCCCGACCCAAGGATCAAACCCTCGTCTCCTGCATTGGCAGGCAGATTCTTTACCACTGCTCCACCTGGGTAGGCCACTAAATAGTGTACTAAGTAATTATTATGTAGTGCTTTATATTTTATAAAATGATTTCAAGGGTAGAAAGATATGGAAAGTGCTTTGTAAGTAGGGATCAAGCGTTGGAGACAAAGTTAACTTTTTATCTTTTTTATTTCTTTTTCAGCTGCAACAGTCTCTTTATTTTTTTAAAAAATTTATTTATTTTAATTGGAGGCTAATTACAATATTGTAGTGGTTTTGCCATACATTGACATGAATCTGTCATGGGTGTACATGTGTTCCCCTTCCAGAACCCCCCTCCCACCTCCCTCCCCATTCCATCCCTCTGGGTCATCCCAGTGCACCAGTCCTGAGCACTCTGTCTCATGCATCGAACCTGGACTGGCGATTCATTTCACATATGGTAATATACATGTTTCAGTGCCATTCTCCCAAATCATCCCACCCTCACCCTCTCCCACAGAGTCCAAAAGACTGTTCTGTACATCTGTGTATCTTTTGCTATCTCGCATACAGGGTTATGGTGACCATCTTTTTAAATTCCATATATATGCGTTAGTATACTGTATTGGTGTTTTTCTTTCTGGCTTACTTCACTTTGTATAATAGGCTCCAGTTTCATCCACCTTATTAGAACTGATTCAAATGCATTCTTTTTAATGGCTGAGTAATATTCTATTGTGTATATGTATCACAGCTTTCTTATCCATTTGTCTGCCGGTGGACATCTAGGTTGCTTCCATGTCCTGGCTATTATAAACAGTGCTGTGATGAACATTGCGGAACATGTGTCTCTTTCAATTCTGGTTTCCTTGGTGTGTATGCCCAGCAGTGGGATTGCTGGGTCATATGGCAGTTCTATTTCCAGTTTTTTAAGGCATCTCCACACTGTTCTCCATAGTGGCTGTACTAGTTTGCTTTCCCACCAACAGTGTAAGAGGGTTCCCTTTTCTCCACACTCTCTCCAGCAAAAGTCAACTTTTTAAATGACAAATATAACGAGGCCTTATCAAAATTGTACACAAATAATTATGTGTATGTATTAAGGTGGACTCTGAACTATACAGACTATTTTTATAAACCTGAACCAAACTAAGTAATATCCTCTATTTTGCAGAGTACATTCTATGAAACCAGGTTCTTTAGTATATGTGAGAAGTAACGTCTGAAGAATACAGTTGTATGAATTGCTGTGTCATACAACTGTATGACTACCAAACTGTTAGTACTATCTAGGAGAGGGAGGGATTTGCTGATGAGTGGTCAGAAAGAGCTTTCATTCTTCATTCTATGTCACATATTTTTGCTTTCTACTAAAGTATTGCTCATGAAATAACTAAAATTTTAGAATTAATAATAGCCCTTTATAGCAAATATCTACACATTACACTTTCCTCTAGCTCAGCAGTCCCCAACCTCTTTGGCACCAGACACTGGTTTCATGAGAGACAATTTTTCCACTGACGCAGCGGGGGGGGGGGGGGGGGGGGATAGTTTTGTGATGATTCAAGTGCATTACATTTATTGTGCACTTTATTTCTATTATTATTACATCAGCTCCACCTTAGATCACCAGGCATGAGATCCTGGAGGTTGGGGACCCCTGCACTAGCCATCTACAAGGAAAACATTCATCCTATTTTAGGTTTCATTTAATTTTACACACACACACTCTAAAATCTGTGAAGAAACTGTACTATAGAATATTGAGTATAAAATGAGTAATTTTCTTAAACAGCACCCTTGTTTTTAAAGAACAGGATACTAACTTTTCTCCAAAACTATATTTAACATCTTTTTGATTTCAAGGGAAAGTCAATCCATTCTTTGTTTTTGACATTGGTTTTTTAATTGGATTCTTAACTGATGGGCTGTGAATTTTGTCAGAAAAGTCTAGATACAAATTTTAATAGTCATATTTTTCTTAGTCAAATATTAGATATCAAATGACTACTGTGAAAATTAAAAAGAAGCACCTGTAAAACTTAAGAACAATTTAAAGAGTATACTTGTCTATGAAACTATTAAGAAATGTTCTTAAATACAGCACTGAAGCTACAACAACAAAGTATAAAATGAGAGCAATTTTGAGCAGTGACAAATTGAGAATGTGTTAAAGAGCCATAAAAAGAAACAGTATCTTGGATGTATACTCAAATACTGCAAGTCAGATTACTGTGGTATTTTGTTATTTATTTAATAGTCATGTTTACTCAATTTACTTTAATGAAATGAACATTTAATAAAGAGCTGTCAAGTTATCAAAATATTCGATTTTTCTGGAATAGGTAGATAACAGATTCAGACTTGGCAATGGAATATTCTGTAAACAAAGCCACAATAACCAGCTATTCTTGGGAAAAGTGTGTGTAGTTTGGGGGCTGGCGGTGTGTAACTTCCTGAAACATTCCAAATGCAGAAGATAACAAAAATCTGGTTGATAGTTGTTCCTGATTTGATAGTAATAGTCTTTTCATTTGAAGAAATTTTTGAAAACATCACAAAGTTTCAGAACTCAGGTCTAGAACAATGTAATTATTTACATTAGGAGAGTTAGTTGTTTAGTCCCTAAGCCTTGTCCAACTCTTCTGTGACACTACGGACTGTAGCCCATCAGGCTCATAACACCCTTAAATTATTGCTCAATAAAAGCATAATCCTTGATTTGATATGTTTGTAAAAATTAATCAAAATTAGTTGAATCTTTAAATTGCCTTTTCACTTTTCCTCTTTTGAACTCTTCGATAATTTAAGCTGGAAAAAAGACTTAAAAATAGGTCATAATGATATTGTAACTAACAAAAACAACATTAAATACACTTAATACTTTAATAGTTATTAAAAGTTTCGCGTCACAACAACTATTTTGAGTGCAACAACAGCCTGTTGTAATCTGAATTGATTTGCGTTGAAATAATTGTCCTTTGTTTCTACTTCTCTATATTTTCGTAATACTTATCAGCATTGTTCTCTAATATTAATCAACCCAGATAATTTCAGTTTCCAGCATTTCCCTCTATGGGAACACCTTTTCTTACACCTTCAAATTTAAAAAGGCTTATAAGAAATGGAAAAGACATTGAGAATAACTATAAAGAACACGAGTTTGTCGTCCAGCTCTTAGGGAGATTTGTTTTTCTCGTTTCACAGGCCTACAATCAAGCCGCCAGGTAAAGTCAGAGGTCTACTTTCACGCAGGTTGGGACGGTTCTCCCGCTTCTCTTTGTACTCCATTTCACCGTCCACCTTCCTCCTCCCTGGCCCCTCACTCTTCCCTCCAGACCCCATTTCTTCGAGGTTTCAGAGCGGTCCTCTCCCTGGTGAAAAAGAAGTGTCAGTATTTCCCATTTCTCCAGGATCCCCCCGCCCCACCTCACCGGCCGCCGCGGGAGGAAGCCCCGGAGGGGGCGCGCAGCGGGCGCTCGCCGGGGAGGCGCGGGGGCTCCCAGCGGCCGGGGGCGGGCGAGGGGAGGGGAGGGCGCCGGGGAGGGCGCCCGCCCCGCCCCGCCCCGCCCCGCCCCGCGGCGCCG